>MCJB01052463.1:19730-149790 GCA_002018475.1 Nicotiana obtusifolia | reverse complement strand
GGGGGGGGGGGGGGAGTGAATTGTAAAAATTCTTTTAGTCTACTAGGTTACTTCTTAGTCAATTGCAATTATCTTGCAAGCAATAGTTAGCACAACACATATATATGTTATAAAATAGGAAATAAAAGGTAGATGAGACAGAGATTTTTATACTGGTTCGTGTGTCGATGTGATACCTACATCCAGTTCCCTTGGATCACAAGGGTTTTCTTAGATCTTCAATCGAAATGAGTTGCAGATGAGTGTGTGGTTTTCTTTCATTCACCACCAACGAATTACAATAGTTCTTGACACAACGTTTCACTTGCTTTCTTTTTTTCTCTATCTTTCGAGAACTAGTACTTAGGAATACAATGTTTTTGCTAAGAAGTAGAAAGACTGAAAACTATATGAAAGTTGCGTGGTGATCTTCAAGTCTTCCTGCTCTTTATACTTGTCAATGTATGTGATATATTCCATCTTCCTTGTGCTTAGAGATTGAAAAACTCAAATCCTTTGATTGTGTTTTTCCTTTTGAGGCAGTTATATTCTATGAGTAGGGCCCAAGACCCTACTCTTGAATCCAGTATAGGGATTGTGAGTGGATTCATTAAGTCTGTTTGCTCGTCAAATCCTCTTTGATAGCGACAATCTTGATCTTCACTATTTCCTTTTCTTGGCAATCTTCCTCTATGAATATAAAGGCTGATTTGAAGCTCTTGATTGGTCTTCTAATGGATGGGTTGCGTGGATCTTGCAATGTTGATTGATTCTCTTTTCTTCTCTTCTCTGCTACCCTGATTTGCGCCTTGATAGATGGTCTTCATTTAGCGGTTATCAAGTAACAGGTTGGCTTCTTGCGTAGTTCTTCTTCATTCTGGTTTAGCTGACCTGCACATGTATTTCTTGCATTAGTGGTATGCACTTGACTCTTGTTTTGGTCATCATTAAAATTAGAAACCTCACAAAGGGTTTTCACAGGGATGTGAAAGCTCGCGAAGAAAATAATATAAAAGGCCATGAAAATCAGTACTGGTGCAGTAGGCAGTTAGATAAATGTGCAGCATTGGAATTGCGCGGTTGAACAGTTTGAGGCGCAACATTCAGAAAGAAATATTTTGGAATGGCAGAGTCAAACAAGGTGAGACTGGACTCTGACAGCTGGAAGGGACATCAGTCTTTAGCTACATGGTGAACAACGGGATTGGAAAGGTGGATCCTTTCCAAAACTGTCTATGAGGTTGGCATTATGCTTGACTTGTGTGCTAAATCTGTACTCGTTCCTTTTCTCTTTTGAAAAACTTAGGCTCCTAGTGCTTTTGCATTCTGGAAAATGGCCAAACTTCGGGGAATGTGAGGTCTCGGGTCCATGAATTTATAAACAATCATGGACTCCACAAGATGGCTAATGGGCCTTGTAAAAGCGTCCTAGACAAGATGGGTTGACTGATAGTGGTGACTGGAACTCACAACTTCTTGGTTAGAAGTGGAATGCTCTGTCCACTGGAGCAACCTTGTCTAACAATAGACTCATGAGAGCTCAAAAGACCCTAATTTTCCGACCAAGACAATTAAAGCTAGCCGGCGGGGGCGCGACTTATGTCCGTGGCCCTATGCCCGATCATGCCGAGGTGTGATACCAAGAGAGCCATCGCAACCACTGATCTACCCATTGGCCTAGAAGAGTGCGCTTCTCTATCTCTCGTTCACCATCTAACACCAGCTCGTCTGGAAAGAGCCCTATCTCCTTAGGCTTTAATTCCCTTCGAAAAGAGAATCGATCATTTTCGCCTTCAAATAGGGATTGAGAGGCTACCGAACCTGAATTCTAAGGGTAATCGATGTGAACCGTAGGGTTTAGAAGTAGCCGCTTTCTGTCGTTCCCAACGTTTAGATTGAGTAGACATCAAAGGGGAGAGAAGATGATAGCCTGCACTAGCCAAGCGTTGTAGAACGGACATTGAAATGCTGTATTTACCCGCTAACTGACACAAGGCAAGAGTTGATCGACAGGGTGGCGATGCCCTAAGAGATATCGGAGTCAAATCAATTTGCATGTCCATAGAAAAATCGAAATAGAAAATTGTAGATGTCTTCTTCTTTATTGAGGGAGTAGGTATGGCGCACACTTACTATTTCTATGAGTTGCATTTGGCAGGTTAATTGGGCAAAGGATCAAATTCTCGCGATATCCGACTTTCGGCACGGGCGCGGACTCCGAGATCTCTGGGTCGCCGAGGTTCCTTTTCTTCTACTTCTTAAGATTTGCTATCTCTATGATTTGATCCTTCGCGTATCGGCCCCATACTTCTTTGATCTCCCTTTCTCCTGACGTAAGAAAGTGACAAAGGCTTGGCCAGCTTTTTTCAAACTTGACGTGGAACTTTTAAGGAACTAAGAGTACCACAGAAGATGAAGCATGTATCCATGGATTTAAAGACTGCCTTGACCCTGGGAATATAAGAAATCGAAGTACTTAGGAATTCGATGCTTATCATCCGCCAAACTCAAAAGAAATTTAAAAAAAAGAAAGTATGAAAAACTTTTGACATACCATGCTTATCTTGAAAGGCTCACAAATCCTTCTTTTTCTCGCACTTGAGTTCTGTTTGGAATGTCCTTGGTATATATTTTTTGGCACCTCAATATAGATTGAACTAACATTTCATGCTTGCTGGAGATTTCTCAATATCTGCTTTGATCAGTTACAGGAGATTTCTTAACATCATAAATGTAGATGTTTAGTTCTATGATAGCTGCGCTAATGCAGTGTATTATGGTTGCAGGCACAATCTCCGAACTATACAAGTTCTTTGAGACAAATATTCCCAAATATCGAGCAAATTGATTCTGAAGTGTATGCATAGGTGTTTGATGTGGATCTTATGCATAATTGATGCGTATCCCCAAGAATAATGAGCTTTCTGAGTTCTATCTTATTATCTGAGAGGTCCAGCTGATGAGGTGCTGCAAAAAAAAAAAAACTGGGAATTCTACGAAAAAGTGCACGTGGACTATAGAGCTCCTCACCCACTAAAAAAGGAAAAGAAACAAAAACAAAAAAACAACCTGATGCTGCTGCCTAATTACTGATCTGGCGATGACATTTACTTATCGGTTTTGTCTTTGAAAAAATTTACTTTTTTTTGGGTCCTCGGACCACAAAAGGGTTCAAAATGTTGTACTTTTTTCTCCAAATTGGAAATGTGATCCTTCTCTCCACTTTTTGGTGTTTGTGTTTTGAACTTGAAGCATCTAAACTGGTAGTATCAACTGAAGAAAAAACGAGCAAACCAAGTGTAAATTCTGGATATCCAAGTGTAAAGTTTTTATGAAAGCCTGCAGGCTAGATACATTTCTTTTTCTTTAATAGTATTTGAAGGATAACTTCTACCTTTCAGTGTTAATTAGGACCGGGAGATAAAAGTTCTTATAATCCTATTCGGTCGAACCCAAGAGGAGACACAGTAGTAAAAGACTCGATAATTATTATGCACCGTGATTGAACCCAGAATTGACGTCAATATAACCTCTACATTAAGAATAATCAAGTAGGTAACCTTAACAGAATATATGAATTATTTTATGAACATTAAAGCTTAAAGGTCTTTGAAATAATACAAATATCAACATTACATGTGATGCTACCATATCTTATTATGGAAACCTAAACGGGTTTCATTTTAATTATGAGATTGTTTGATTTAATCAGAATTATTATATTATCTTCACATGATGTTCTCCTTATTGGAACATACAAATAGGAAAAAAAGAGATTGACAGACCTACTGGTAGTATTTAATCAAATTACTCTTTAATATCTTGCAAAATAAGCTAAGAAACTATCTTAGTGTTGTTATATGTTACTAAAATTAGGAATTCCGTCTATACACACATGCGCGCAATTGTTTTTGGACATTCTTTAGTTATGAAAATTTTATGGGGAGATCTTCATTACTAGCATAGTATTAAAGAGATATTACGGAAGATCAACATCAGTTAGTAATTAACTGATATATATATATAGCAAAATGTCATTCGTTATTTTTAACCTTTAAAAATTAATTTCTGTCACGACCCCAATTTTCTTCCGTAGGATGTCGTGACGGCACCTAGTCTCTAAGACTAGGTAAGCCTAACAAACATGCGGAAGTGAATGAAAACAATAACCTAAAATCTCAAAACTCAATAACATATATAAAAGGGAAATCGCTACAGCTCAAAGTATATACAATAGCCTAAAACCCGGCGTAATACAAGTAACAAGCTCTATGACAATGCCAAATCATCCCTATACAACTGTGTCTAATAAGGAAAATATGAAAAGGGATAGAAGGAGACTCCGACGCCTATGGACGCGGGCAGGTGTACCTTGAAGTCTCCAAATGCGTAGTGCCGAGACTGATAAGATACACCTGGATCTGCACAAAAAGATGTGTAGAAGCGTAGTATGAGTACACCACAACGGTATCCAGTAAGTGCCAAACCTAACTTCGGTAGAGTAGTGACGAGGTCAGGTCAAGGCCCTACTAGAGATAATATGAAAAGTGACGAATGATATAATGATATACTAATAATGACGATGGAAATGAAACAATAAGAAAATTTACCAGAAATTAACAACATAGAATCAAGACAGTAATACAACACAAAAGGAAACAAGATTTACACGTTAAAGAAACTACATAACCAAGACAAATACAACAAATAGAGAAAGATCAACAAGGACCACTACCAAGGTACCCCATCGTAGTCGCAAATCATAAAAGTAACTCACGGTCTTTCCTTATATCACCGTGGGAGCCTTCACATTTAGTTTTGAAAATTATTTTTTCCGAAATAGCACCCGCGTTTTAGCCCACTTCATCACACCGTATGGCTTTTAGTAGTTTCCTTACTAGCCACGAGTATCAAGTCCACCTTATCTCACTGCATGCGTTTCAACACCCAGATTGTATACTACCGTATGCATATAAATATCACAACGTATCATAATTTGTACCTAAAGTGCCCAATATCACAACTTGTCAGAAAAGCCAAACAATAACAAAATTTCACAACAAGGAGCTCACGGCTCAACCATAATGTACACAAAGCCTCAACAATAACAACCGGAGAGTAACTCAATAAAATGATATTTAACAACTTACATTGCCTCAATAGGAGCCACAACCTTTGCAACTCAATACCAAATTCAACAACAAGATATTTCAAGAATAACAGAATTCAACAGTTAAATAATGAATCGGAATAAAGGGAACAAGCATTTCAACTAAACATGTAGGACAATTTACAAATAAGAGATAAGACAAGTAGACATGTGAAATTAGACTAAATATGATGACTATAACATATTAAGTAACTCAATTAAAGCATGAAAGGAGACTACATAGCAAAAAAAAAAAAAAAAAAAAAAAAAAATCAGAAATTT
Source organism: Nicotiana obtusifolia (assembly GCA_002018475.1). Taxonomy (NCBI): domain Eukaryota; kingdom Viridiplantae; phylum Streptophyta; class Magnoliopsida; order Solanales; family Solanaceae; genus Nicotiana; species Nicotiana obtusifolia. The sequence continues at coordinate 144,380 of MCJB01052463.1, read as the reverse complement.
CAACATTTAACCCGTGTATGCACTTGTCACCATGCGTACACGGCTTTCACGTATCATAATTGTCACAACAATATCAACCCCTAAGGGGAATTTCCCCCACATAAGGTTACACAAGTCACTTGCCTCAAACCACGCTAAATCAATCAACTAGAAGACCTTTTCCATGATTTTTCAACTCCGAACGGTTCGAATCTAGCCACAACAATTTTATCATATAAATATAACTATATGAAACTAATTTAAACAATGAAATTACGATCTTTGCAAAGGATTGAAAAATCGCCCCAAAAAGTCATCCCGGGCTCGCGTCTCGGAACTCGACCAAAATTATACTAACCGAACACCCATTCGATATCGAGTCCAACCATACAAGAATTATTCAAATCCGACCTCATTTCGCCTTTCAAAACTCAAAAATTTAGCCTAAGGAGTTTCTACAAAATTTTCCCAATTTCCAACTCCAAAGCACTAATTAAATGATGAAATTATCATTAGATTCATGTGAATTAATCAAAAACGAGTTAGAATTATTTACCCCAAAGTTCTCTCTGAAAATCCCTCGAAATTTTGCCTCAAACCGAGCTCTCTAAGTCCAAAAATGAATTATGAATCAAACCCTCGAATTTTTCCCTTTTCTGCCCAATTAAATAGCACCTGTGACCTTACTGCCGCATTTGCGGCTCCGCACCTGCGGAATTTCCTCACAGGTGCGGCCATGACTTACTCCTCACTCTTCGCTTATGCAAGCAAAGGGACGCACCTGTGCGTGCGCGCCTGCGACGAAAAGTGTTGCACCTGCGATTACTGTCACCCCTGCGTTCCTCCCCATCGCAGAAGCGAAGCCGCTTCTACGGATCAGTTTTCGCTTTTGTGACCCCAGCTGGGTATGCCCAACTCAACCTGCGGCCGATCCCTCCGCAGGTGCGAAGACACCAGAAGCTGCCAACTTTCAGCAAAATTCAGCAAGCCTAAATTGTTCCGGATTCGATACAAGTCACACCCGGGCCCCTGAGACCCCTTCCGAAAATACCAAATAGTTCCAAAATACATAATAGACCTACTCGAGGCCAAAATCACATCAACCAATAAAAATTCTACGAATAGAAACTCAAATTCAAGCCTATGAACTATGAATTCCCAAATTCCGAAACCGATGATTCATACCAAATCAACTCCAATTGACTTCAAATTTTGCACACAAGTTATAAATGATATTACGGACCTATTCCAACTTTTGGTATCAAAATCCGACCACGATATCACTAAAGTCAACTCCCGGTCAAACTTCCAAAATCCTCAAACTTTCCAACTTTCGCAAATTCACGCCGAAACGACCTACGGATCTCCAATTCAACAACCGGACACACTCCTAAGACCAAAATCACCATATGGAGTTATTGGAACCATCAAACTCCATTCCAGAGTCATCTTCACACAAATCAAACTACGAAACTCCTACGACTTAACCTTCCAACTTAGGGACCGTGTGTCCCATTTCACTCTGAAACTCACCTGAAACCAAAACCAACCACCCCGGCAAGTTATATAACCACAATATAGCATAGAGGAAGAATAATTTAGGGGATTGAGGCTAAAATACTCAAAACAACTTGCTAGGTCGTTACATCCTCCCCTTCTTCGTTCGTCCTAGAACGAGTATAGAGACATACCTGAAGTGGTGAAAAAATGAGGATAACGGCTACACATACCATGCTCGATCTCCCAAGTCGCCTCCTCGAATGGCTGACCCCTCAACTGATCCTTCAATGAAGTAATGTTCTTCGACCTCAACTTTTGAACCTGCCTGTCTAAAACGGCCACCGACTCCTCAACATAAGACAAATACTTGTCCAACTAGACTGTGCTGAAATCCAACACATGAGACGGATCGTTGTGATACTTCCGGAGCATAGAAACTGTAAGGCCCCCTAAATATTTTACTTAAAATTTGGGGTTTCGTAGTGCCAAAGTAGGCTTATGTGTTGAGGAATGTAGAGATCAAAATTTTTGGGTTGAATAGTGCGCTGGGGAGTAAGGAAAAATTTTGGCAGAAAAAGACATTTCTGCGGCGCACTATGCGGCCGTAGAATCACTCTGCGGGCCGCAGAATAGCCGTAGAACGAAGAAGAAAATTTGGCAAGTTTGGGTGATATTGTGCGGTCACTATGCGATTGCAAAACTATTTCGCGGGCTGCACATCGACTGCAGAACCAGCATGAAAAGTTTTCGGAGGGAGGTTCTGCGGCATATTATGCACCGCAGACAGGTCTGCGAACCGCATAATTTGCCGCAGAGTTGGGCAGAATTGCCTAGTTTCTAAGTGCCATTTCACAGCCCATTTTGCGGACCGCAAAAGCATTATAAGGTCGCATATGTGACCGCAGATCGTATTTCGGAGCTTTATTTTTTTGGTTTTATAAACCCGATCCCGTTCTTATAAAACAATCTTAAGGGTCATTTTAGAAGGTTCAAACTCACATTTTAGAGAGAGAGGAAGGTGGTCTAGAGTGAGAAGAGGAGTTCTAAGTCATTTTTTCATCAATATTTGTTCAAACCTTGAAAATTTCTCTAGGGTAACTCACAAGGTCTTCAACCAAAAGGTACGATTCTACACCCTAACCCTTAATTTTGGAATTTAATTGAAAATGGAAAATTAGTAAAGCAATTGTTGGGTGTGGGAGTTGTTTACTTTACATGCATGTACCATATAGAGTAGTGGGGAGATTGTTGAGCTCTTTTGGTGAACTTTGGGTAATGGGGTGAAAGAATCCACCATTGGAGGACCTTAAAACCTTAATGCACACCAAGTGTTTGGTAAGATGCTCAAGTGAGCTAGAATTATGAACTCCTTCCTAATTTGTGTTCAATTTTGCTATATCTCTAAATAGATCGAAGTGGCTAGGATCTCTGGAACATTTTAGTAAATTAAAAGGCTCGAGGCAAGGTATGCTGGCTAAAGTTCTCTCTTAGAATTGAATTCCCGCAATGATCTTGTAAGTCCCGAGTTGTCCATTATGAATTGACTTTTCCGAATAAGTTTGATGTTGGATGATGTCTATATATGAATATGTTCAAATGTGTTCCGGAATGTTCTTATTATGTTGTTCTATTCTTCCCGAGAGTATTTGAAGTATAAGTATGTATTAATATGTTGTGACTTCAAGTCAAGTCCAAATGAAAGTGATCACATCAAATTGTATAAGAGATCATATGTGCCTAAGACCCTAATTTGCTCAAGTATGTAATTGAAGTCTTAATTTTAAAGGCTTTATTGTAGATTATCCATGATAATGATTGAAAATTGAATAGTGAGCTTGAATTATGACGTACGACCAATGTGCATAGAATGATATTGCGTTATGGCCAATGATGCCAATAAAATGAATGACATATAAAAGAATATGAATTGAGTGGTAAATACTTTTAATAATAAATACTTTGGGAGTATCGTTTAGCCGCCGAGGAAGGGTAGGTCGGAACAACCTAACCCCGAAACTACACGTGTCGTGTAGGAGTGATTGAGGGGTAAATCTCCGTGTTAATGTGATGAGACTATTTCCCCTTATATGGGATTAGATTGGTGTTTTGAGATGTTTTCCCCTTAAATGGGATGAGATTATTGCTAGCTAGATGTGATGTAATGTCGACCCACACGACATTGTGGTGAGATGGCTTAGTTGAACGGGATGAGATCGGACGCCATGCCGCGCACATGGTGGTATTGTGAGTGTATTTCTCGGGGTGAGACAGCTTAGCTGGTGGGGCTGAGATCGGACTCCGTGCTAAAACATGGCGGTATATCGGTGCTAAAGATCTCCCAACTTAAATTATCAAAACCTACTTGAAATTTACGTTTCCCCTAATATGACACTTTGATACCATTTGAGTCTCTTATTGATATCATGTTTTATTCTCTATTTACTGTTGCTCGTTTTATTGAGAGGGTGTTTAGTTTTACATACTGGTACTATTCCATATGTACTAATGTCCCTTTTGTCGGGGCGCTGTATCTTTAATGGATGCAGGTGGTTCTATAGCAGGTGGTATTGATCAGTGATAGAAGCACACCCTCTCCTCGGCTTATTTGGTGATCCCCACTTCATTTCGGGATCCTGTATCTTCTATTGTCTGTACATAGCGTTTTGAGGTATGGCCAGGGCCTTGTTGACGGCACATAGCACTCTTTTGTTTTCTGTTAGAGGCTCCGTAGACATAGTGCGTTGTATCTGTTTTTTAGGAAAATTAAAAATAAAAATGTTGAAATTGTATCATTTGTTCCACTTTAACTATAATTGTACAATGTACTGTTTTGAATATTTGTTAAGGACATAAGTAATGGAAATGAAATGGTGTTGTTCACATGATTCTTACTGACTAATTAATAAAATGTACTCTTCTCTTTATTAGTGGATGAGTTGGGTAGACGGCACTGTGCAGGATTGCTCGACCGAGGTAACTCTGTTGAGCACCGGTCATGCTCCCTGAGGTCGGGGCGTGGCAAACTTAGTATCAGAGCCTAAGGTTTTAAAGTGTCCTAGGATGTCCTAGAGCTGTGTCATGTAGAGTCCTTCTTATCGGTGTGTTGTCGACCACATGTATAATTAGGAGGCTACTTGGGCATTTAGGAATAATACACTTCTTTGATGATCTAGATCGTGCGATAAAGCTGATTGTAAGATTATTCCTCCTTTAACTCGTGCATTGCTCTAATTTTTAGTATATGGTGCCTATGAAGAAAGCAAGAATTGGCCAAGGAGCCAATGTCACCCCAGAAGTGGAAGTTGACCCTTTACTTGATGATGCGGGTGAACACCAGAGGGGTGAGAATATTCCTTCGACTACTACACTGCCTAATTCCACTATACCTGGTCAGACCGCACCAGTTCCTGCACCTACTTAGGGTGCAACGTTCCCTCCAACTGATATTCCAGTTTCACCTCCAGCCCCAGCTTCCGATCCCGGTGTATCCGATGGGGATCATAGGGGAGCCGTACAGATGTTGGCTCAAATAGTGGCTTCCCAGGCCCAGAGATCAGATGCTGCACCCACTTCTTCTAGTCAGCCAGGGGATTCCACCAGTTCCTGGGTGAACAGATTTCTCCAGTTGGACCCTCCTGTGTTCGCAGGTACTGATCCTGAGGAGGACCCCATAATTTTATTGACGAGATGCACAAGACCCTCTGAGTTATGCGTGCTACTGAGACAGAGGGAGCAGAGTTGGCCTCCTATCGCCTGAAAGGGGTGGCCTATTCTTGGTTTGAAATGTGGGAGGACTCCCGTGAGGAGGGAAGCCTTCCGGTGAGATGGAATGAGTTTGCCGATGCTTTTGTTGATCATTTCTTGCTTGCCGAGACTAAGGCAGCCCGTGCCGCTGAGTTTGAGAACCTGAAACAGGGGATCATGAGTGTGTGGGAGTATCATATGAGATTCGAGCGCCTGTCCAAATATGCCATCTACATGTTGCCAAATGAGGCCGCTACAGCTTCCTTGAATTCTGATATGAACTATGGTAATATGGTGCCATTTTCTCAAGCCATAGAGACCCGCAAACTGAAGAATATAATGAAGCGAGAGAGTAGCAGCAAGGCCCAGTCAGCGGGCAACTTCAGTGGTACTTCTTCTGGTGGAGGTGGTGGTAGGACAACTTTCAGGGGAGGGTCATCAGGGCCATCCCAGTCTTTTGCTCAGTCTTCAGTCAATGCACCGCCATCGGGGCCCAGTCAGCAGCAAGGGAACCGTTTTAGGCCCAGCCAGGGCAACGGGGGATCCTACCAGCAGGGTCGGTCTAGTGGGAGATTTCAGCAGCAACAGGGCCCCCCATGCCCTAAGTGTAGGAAGATTCTCTTCGGGGCCTGCTACACGGACCATCGCATATGCTACGGGTGTGGTATGAGTGGTCACATTCAGAGAGACTATTGTTTGTCTCACCAGAGCATGGGTAGAGGTAAAACACAGACAACCAGTTCTGCAGCTACTACATCCATAGCACCTCCTCCAGCTCGAGGCACCCCAGCACCTGGAAGGCGTAGTGCAACTAGGGTGGCACACAAAGTTTGGGAGGACCCAGCTGTTCCTATGCTATGAGGGGTCACCAGAGTTCAGAGGCTTCTCCAGATATTGTCACAGGTATATTCACTGTCCAATCTCATGATGTGTATGCTCTTATTGATCCTGGTTCTACCTTGTCCTATGTCACTCCTTATGTTGCTATGGAATTTGGGATAGAATCGGAACAGCTCCATGAGCCGTTCTCTGTATCTACTCTGATTGGTGAGTCTATTGTGGCCGCGCGGGTTTATAAGGATTGGTTTGTCACGGTGCATGGTCGAGACACCATGGCTGATCTCATTGAATTGGGGATGGTCGATTTTGATGTAATAATGGGGATGGATTGGCTTTATTCATGTTTCGCTAAGCTTGACTGTCGAACCAGAACCGTTAGGTTTGAATTTCCAACCAAGTCAGTGATTGAATGGAAGGGGGATAATGTGGTGCTGAAGGGTAGGTTTATTTCTTAATTTAAGGCTACAAAGATGATTAAAAAGGGGTGTATTTACCATTTGGTCCGGGTTACGGACACCGATGCTGAGGCACCTACACTTGAGTCAGTGCTTGTTGTGAAAGAATTTCTGGAGGTATTTCCGAATGAGCTCCCTGGGATCCCTCTATACAGGGAGATTGATTTTGGGATTGATGTGATGCCAGACATGCAGCCTATTTCTGTTCCACCCTACAGAATGGCACCGACAAAATTGAAAGAGCTAAAAGAACAATTGAAAGATTTGTTAGAGAAGGGTTTCATCCGGCCGAGTGTGTCGCCTTGGGGGGAACCAATTCTATTTGTAAGAAAGAAGGATGGGTCGCTAAGAATGTGTATTGACTATTGGCAGCTCAACAGGATTACAACAAAAAAATAAGTACCCACTACCAAGGATATATTACTTGTTTGATCAATTGCAAGGTGCTAAGTACTTCTCCAAGATCGATTTAAGATCCGGGTATTAGCAATTGAAGATCAAGGAGCAGGATATTCTGAAAACAGCTATCAGGACCCGATATGGGCACTTTGAATTTTTGGTAATGTCTTTCGGGCTAACAAATTCTCCTGCATCTTTCATGGATCTAATGAATCGGGTCTTCAAACCTTTCCTCGACTCCTTCGTGATTGTGTTTATTGACGATATTCTTGTTTATTCGCGGAGTCGGGAGGACCATGCCAATCATCTCAGGACAGTTTTGCAGACTTTGTATCAGCACCAGTTATATGCGAAGTTTTCGAAATATGAATTTTGGCTTGAATCTGTTATGTTCTTGGGTCATGTTGTCTCTAGAGAAGGAATTGAGGTTGGCCCCCAGAAAATTTCAGCCGTGAAGAATTAGCCTAGACCTACTACTCTAATAGAGATTCACAGTTTCTTGGGCTTAGATGGATATTACAGGAAGTTTGTGGAGGGGTTCTCTACTCTTGCCTCTCTGTTGACTAAATTGATGCAGAAGGCAGTTAAGTTCCAATGGTCATATGTTTGTGAAAGAAGCTTCGAGGAATTAAAATCACAATTGACTATGGCATCGGTGTTGACTCTATTAGAGGGTCAGATGGATTTGTGGTATATTGCGATGCTTCAAGGATCGGACTTGGGTGTGTATTAATACAACATGGCAAGGTGATAGTGTATGCTTCTAGGCAACTCAAGAATCATGAAAAGAACTATCCAATACATGACTTAGAGCTTGTGGCGGTGGTATTTGTATTGAAGATTTGGCATCATTATTTGTATGGGTTCCACGTGGATATATTCATCGACATAGCAGAACAATATGCTTAGTTGTACATCAAGGAAATAGTTAGGCTGCATGGCACTCCAGTTTCTATTATCTCAGATCGAGGGGCATAGTGCACGATTTTTGGAAGAAATTTCAGCAAGGTTTGGGTACTCAGGTGAATCTTATTATAGCCTTCCATCCACAGTCTGACGGGCAGGAAGAACGGACTATTCAGACATTTGAGGATATATTGCGTGCTTGTGTTCTTGACTTCAAAGGTAGCTGGGATGATCATTTGCCGCTCATAGAATTTTCCTACAACAACAACTATCATGTTAGCATTTAGATGGTGCCGTTCGAGGCTTTATATGGTAGGAGATGTAAATCTCCCATTGGGTGGTTCGAGATTGGGGAAGCAGAGTTGACAGTGCCATACCTCGTGCATCAGGCTACGAAAAAAGTTAAGATCATTAAAGAGCGGTTGAAAACTACTCAGAGTCGTCAAAAGTCCTATTCGGATGTGCGTCGCAGGGATTTGGAGTTTAAAGAAGATGATTGGGTCTTCTTGAAGGTTTCCCCTATGAAGGGTGTAATGCGATTTGGTAAGAAAGGGAAATTGAGTTTGAGGTATGTCGGACCGTACCTAATCATTCAGAGGATTGGTCAGGTGGCTTACAGGCTAGAACTACCTCTAGATATGTCTTTAGTACACCCGGTGTTCCATGTGTCCACGTTGAAGAAGGTGGTTGGAGATCTGTCACTTATTGTTCCGGTTGAGACCATTGAGGTTAATGAAGAATTGACTTATGAAGAAATTCCAGTTGCCATCCTTGATAGGCAAGTCCGAAAGTTGAGGAACAAAGAAATTTCCTCCATGAAAGTAATATGGCGGAACTAGCAGGTTGAAGAGGCCACCTGGGAGGCTGAGGAAGAAATGAAGAAGAAGTACCCTCATTTGTTTGAATAGCCATGTATTTATAAAGTTGTGTTCTATGAAAATGCTTAGAGTTACCTTCTATGAATTATGTATCATTTGTATCACTGATGTTAAAAGTGTTCCTTTTTGGTAGTATACTGCTCGTGAGGCCACGGTTGGCATTGTATTAATGTCATGTTACGTCGTTGGTTCCTGTATATGTTGTTAGGACTGGTTTTGGGATTCTCTGGCAGGTAGATAGGCTCGATTACGGGGGAGACTCTGGCGAAATTTTTGGAAATTTAGGAAGTTAGTCAGAAATTGGAACTGCTGGTGTGTGTTGTAGCAATTGAGTCACATTATGTGCTAATGGTGAATTTTTACCCTCATTCGAGGACGAATGCTCCTAAGTAGGGGAGGATGTAAGGCCCCGTAAATATTTTACCTAAAACTGGGGTTTCGTAGTGCTAAAGTAGGCTTATGTGTTGACGAATGTAGAGACCGGACTTTTTGGGTTGAACGATGCGCTGGGGAGTAAAGAAAAATTTTTGGCAGAAAAAGACATTTCTGCGGCCCACTATACGGCCGTAGAATCACTCCGCGGGCCGTAGAATGAAGCAGAAAACTGGGCAAGTTTCTGTGATATTGTGCGGTTACTATGTGATTGCAAAATCATTTCGCGGGTCGCACATCTACCGTAGAACAAGCATGAAAATTTTTCGGAGGGAGGTTCTGCAGGGCATTATGCGACCGCAGAATAGGTCTGTGGACCGCATAATGGCCGCAGAGTGGGGAAGAATTGCCCAGTTTTGGAGGGCTATTTCGCGGACAGCAGAAGCATTATGCAGTTGCATATGCAACCACATATCGTGTTTCAGAGCTTCATTTTTTTTGGTTTTATAAAGCCGACCCCATTCTTATAAAACAATGTTAAGTGTCATTTTAAAAGATTCAAACTCACATTTTAGAGAGAGAGGAAGGTGGTCTAGAGTGAAAAGAGGAGTTCTAAGTCATTTGTTCGTCAATCTTTATTCAAAACCTTGAAGATTTCTCTAGGGTAACTCACAAGGTCTTCAACCAAAAGGTACGATTCTACACCCTAACCCTTAATTTCAGAATTTAACTAAAAACGGGTAATTAGTAAAGCAATTCTTCGGTGTTGGAGTTATTATTTTTACATGCATGTACCATCTAGGGTAGTGGGGAGATTGTTGAACTCTTTTGGGTGAACTTTGGGTAGTGGGGTGAAAGAATCCACCATAAGAGGACCTTAAAACCTTAATGCACGCCTAGTGTTTGGTAAGATGCTCAAGTGAGCTAGAATTATGAATTCCTTCCTAATTTATGTTATATTTTGCTATATCTCTAAATAGATCGAAATGGCTATGATCTCTGGAACATTTTAGTAAATTAAAAGGCTCGAGGCAAGGTATGTTGGCTAAACACCTCTCTTAGAGTTTAATTCCCCGCGATGATCTTATAAGTCCCGAGTTGTCCATTATGAATTGACTTTTCTGAATAAGTTTGACATTGGATGATGTATATATATGAATATGTTCAAATGTGTTCCGAAATATTCTTATTGTGTTGAGCTATTCTTCGGGAGAGTATTTAAAGTATGGGTATGTATTAAAATGTTATGACTTCAAGTCAAGTCCAAATGAAAGTGATCACATCAAATTGTATAAGAGATCATATGTGACTAAGACCATAATTTGCTCAAGTATGTGTTTAAAGTCTTAATTTGAAAGGCCTTCTTGTAGATTATCCATGATAATGATTGAAAATGGAATAGTGATCTTGAATTATGAAGTACGACCAATGTGCCAAGAATGATATTGCATTGTGGCCAATGATGTCAATAAAATAAATGACATGTAAAAGAATATGAATTGAGTGGTAAATAATTTTAATGATAAATGCTTTGGGAGTATCATTTAGCTACCGTGGAAGGGTAGGTCGGAACAACCTAACCCCGAAACTACACGTGCTAGTGTAGGAGGGTTTGAGGGGTACATCCCCGTGTTAATGTGATGAGACTGGTTCCCCTTATATGGGATGAGACTAATGTTTTGAGATGTTTTCCCATTAAATGGGATAAGATTATTGCTAGCTAGATATGATGTAATGTCAACCCACACGGCATTTTGGTGAGACGGCTTAGCCGATCGGGCTGAGATCGGACGCCATGCCGTGTACATGGTGGTATTGTGAGTGTATGTCTTGGGGTGAGACGGCTTTGCCTGTCGAGATGAGATCGGACTCCGTGCTAAAACACGGTGGTACATCGGTTCTAAAGATCTCCCAACTTAAATTACCGAAACCTACTTGAAATTTACGTTTCCCCTAATGTGACACTTTGATACAATTTGAGTCTCTTACTGATATCATGTTTTATTCTCCGTTTGCTATTGCTCGTTCTATTGTGAGGGTACGTAGTTTTACATACTAGTACTATTCCATATGTACTAACGTCTCTTTTGCCAGGGATGCTGAATCTTTAATGGATGCAGGCGGTTCCATAGCAAGTGGTATTGATCAGTGATAGTAGCACACCCTCAAATCAGCTGATTTGGTGAGCCCTACATCATTTTGAGGTCCTGTATCTTCTATCTTTTGTAGATAGCATTTTGAGGTATAGCCGGGGCATTGTTGCCGGCACTGTCATGTCACTCTTTTTTTTTCCTGTTAGAGGCTCCGAGACATAGTGTGGGTTGTATTCGTTTCTGGGAAAGTCAAAACTAAAAATGTTGAAATTATATCATCTGTTCCACTTTAACTATGATTGTACAATGTATTGTTTTGAACATTTGTTAAGGACATAACTAATGGAAATGAGATATTGTTGCTCACATGGCTTATTACTGACTAATTATTGAAATGTACTCTTCTCTTTATTTTTGGGTTAGTTGGGTAGACGGCACTGTGCAGGCTTGCTCGACCGAGGTCATTCTGTTGAGCGCCGGTCGCACTCCCCGAGGTCGGGGTGTTGCAGAAACATGAAATACTGGATGAACTGCAGCTAGATTTGGTAGTACTTCAAGCCTGTAGGCCACCTCTCCAACCCTCTCAATAATCTCAAAAGGTCCGATACACCTAGGGCTCAACTCGCCCTTCTTCCCGAACCTCAGAACACCCTTCATGGGCGAAACCCGGAGCAAGACCCACTCCCCAACCACGAATGCAGCATCACAAACCTTCCGATCTGCATAACTCTTCTGTATAGATTGGGTTGTGTGAAGTCGATCTTGAATAAATTAAACCTTCTCCAAAGCATCCTGAACCAAGTTTGTACCCAATTGCCTAGCCTCACCCGGCTCAAACCAACCCACCAGAGATCGACACCGCCGACCATACAAAGCCTCATATGGAGCCATCTGAATGCTCGAGTGGTAGTTGTTGTTGTAGGCAAAATCCGCAAGCGGCAAGAACTGATCCCAAGAACCCTCAAACTCCGTCACACACGCACTAAGCATATCCTCCAATATCTGAATAGTGTGCTCGGACTGTCCGTCCGTCTGAGGGTGAAATGCTACGCTCAACTCCACCCGCGTGCCCAACTCATGTTGTACGACCGTCCAGAACCGCTAAGTATACTATGTACCCCAGTTAGAGATGATAGATACCGACATACCATGAAGCTTGACAATCTCGCAAATATAGACCTGAGCCAGTCTCTGAAGAATAAGTAGTCACCACTGAAATGAAATGAGCCGAGTTGGTCAACCTATCCACAATCATCCATACTACATCAAACTTCCTCCGAGTCTGTGGGAGCCCAACAACAAAATCCATAGTGATCCGCTGCCATTTCCACTCTGGAATCTCTAGCCTCTAAAGCAATCCACTTGGCCGCTGATGCTCGTACTTCACCTGCTGACAGATTAGGCACCAAGCTACATATTCCACTATGTCCTTCTTCATCTGCCTCCACCAATAGTGCTGCCTCAAGTCCTGATACATTTTTGCGGCACCCGAATGAATGGAGTACCCTGAACTGTGAGCCTCCTGGAAAATCAACTCACGCAAGCCATATACATTGGCCACACATAGCCTGCCCTGCATCTGTAATACATCGTCATCCCCAATAGTGACCTCTTTGGCATCGCCGTGCTGAACCGTGTCCTTGAGGACAAGCAGATGGGGGTCGTCATAGTAACTCTCTCTGATATGATGATAAAGAGAAGACCAGGAAACCACACAAGACAAAAGTCGACTCGTCTTAGAAACATCCAATCTAACAAACTGGTTGGCCAAGGCCTGAACATCTAAGGATAATGGCCTCTTTCTGCCGGTAGATATGCTAAACTACCCAAGCTCTCCTCCTTGCGACTCAAGGCATCGACCACCACGTTGGCCTTCCCGGGGTGATATAGAATGGTGATATCATAGTACTTAAGAACCTCTAAAAAACCTTTGCTGTAGCAAGTTAAGATCCTTCTATTTGAGCAAATGCTGTAAACTCTGGTGGTCGGTATAGACCTCACAAGGGACACTATATAAATACTGCCGTCAGATCTTCAAGGCATGAACAATAGCTGCTAACTCAAGGTCGTGGACAAGATAGTTCTTTTCGTGCACCTTCAGTTGTCTAGACGCATAGTTAATCACCCTACCGTCTTGCATCAACACCATGCCGAGACCAGTACGCGACGCATCACACAGTATAAGACCCCGACCCGAAGGCAGCACCAACACTGGGCCTATGTCAAAGCTGTCTTGAGCTTTTGAAAGCTCTCCTCACACTCCTCAGTTCACCTAAATGGAGCACCCTTCTGGGTCAATCTTGTCATAGGTGCAGCAATAGATGAGAAATCCTCTATGAATCAACGGTAATATGCTGCCAACCCAAAAAACTCCGGATCTCAGTAGCTGAAGACGGCCTGGGCCAACTCTGCACTGCTTCGATCTTCTTCAGATCTATCTTGATCCCCTTGCTCGACACTATATGACCCAAAAATGCCACCGAATCAAGCCAGAATTCACACTTTGAAAATTTTGCGTACAACTTCTTTTCTCTCCAGGTCTGGAGCACGGTCCTCAGGTGCTGCTCTTGATCTTCCTGGCTCCGAGAGTACACCATAATGTTGTCAATAAATACAGTGACGGATGAGTCCAGATAGGGTCGGAATACACTGTTGATCAAGTGCATGAATGCTGCTGGGCGTTGGTCATCTCAAAGGACATCACAAGAAACTCATAATGACCATACCTAGTCCTGAAGGCAATCTTCGGGATATCTGGCTTCCGAATCTTAGAGAATACTCTGGCACCCTCTAGCTGATCAAATAGGTTATACGTGGAAATGGATACCTGTTCTTCATTGTAACCTTGTTCAACTGGCAATAATCAATGCACATGCTGCATAGAACCATCATTCTTCTTACAAATAAGACCGGAGCACCCCAAAGTGATACATTGGGCCAAAGCTCCTACAACTGCTCCTTTAACTCCTTAAACCCTAGTGGGGCCATACGATATAGAGGAATAAAAATGGGCTGAGTGCTCGGTAACAAATCAATGCCAATATCAAAATCCCTGTCGAGCGGCATGCCCAAAAGATCCTTCGAGAATACATGTGGAAAATCCCTTACTACTGTAATTGACTCAATGGTAGGAGTATCAACACTGACATCTCTCACATATGCTAGATACGCATCACATCCCTTGTCAACCATCTTATGAGCATTAAGAAATGATATAACCCTGCTAGGAACATAATCTAGAGTACCTCTCCACTCTAGTTGTGGTAAACCTGGCATAGCCAATGTCACCATCTTGGCATGACAATCAAGGATAGCATGATAGGGAGACAACCAGTCCATGCCCAAAATAACATCAAAATCTACCATACCGAGCAATATTAGATCGGATCTAGTCTCAAAACCACTAAGAACAACTAAACATGACCGATACACACGGTTAACAACAAGGGAATCTCTCATAGGTTTGGACACATATAAGGGAGAACTCAAAGAATCACGGGATACGCCCAAATATGGAGCAAAGTAAGATGACACATAGGAATAAGTGGAGCCTAGATTAAATAAGACTGATGCATCTCTATGACAGATCAGAAAAATACCTGTGATGACTGAGCTGGATGCAACTGCCTCTGTCCTAGCAGGAAGAGCATAATATCTCCCTGGCCTCCCCCTCTAGGGTGACCTCTACCTGCCCGACCCCCACCTCTAGCTGGTTGCGCAGGTGGAGTGGCAACTGGTGCGGTAACCATAGTTTGAGAAGCCTGAGGACTCAGTGGAATATGCAGAGCCTGAGTAGTTTATGCAGGTGTACCCCTCCCGAGTTTAGGGAAATCCCTCACCATATGACGAGTGTCACCACACTCAAAACAAGCTCTCGAAGGACGTGGTTGCTGTGGCTGGCTCGGGTCAAATCGGCTGGACCGACCACTGATAGTACCCCGTGTAGGAGGTACACTAGACAATGGTGGTGCATAATAGGGAGCCTGTGGCCTAGGAGTGGACGGAATACCACTGGAAGCTGGAAGTGCTGAATGAACAGGGTGACTCACATAGCCCCTACCATGACGAGCTGCAACTGGAGCAAGAGCACCACTATTTATGCTAGAATCTCGAGGCCTCTTGGCCTCCCTCTCTTCTCTCTCCTGGGTCCACATACGCTCGGATCTCCTAGCAATCTCCACTACCTGTTGGAATGAGATGTCCATTTCCAACACTCAGGCCATGCTAAATCTGATACCAGGGTTGAACCCCTCGATAAGTCGACGAACTAGCTCTCTAACAGTAGCAACCAAGGCTGGTGCATGCCTGGACAAATCACTGAACCTACGGTCATAGAACGCTGACGCAACTACTCAAACTCTGCAAGCCATGCTTCTCTCAGACTCTAGGGAACAAACACCCTCAAGAACATGTTTGAGAACTGAGCCTAAGTGAGTGAAGCTGCCTCGGCTGGACTACCCAACTCATATGCTCGCAACTACTGATAAGCCGCTCCCTTAAGCTAGAGGGTAGTGAAAGCAACCCCATTAGACTCCACCATACCCATAGTACGGAGGATACAATGACACTCCTCAAGAAAACCCTGGGCATCCTCTGAAGTCAAACCATTGAAAGTAGGGGGGTGGTACTTCTTGTACCTCTTGAGACTGAGCTGCTCCCCCTCAGAAGCTGCTACCCTAACCTCGAGTTAAACTGAAGAGACCGGCTGTACCTATATGACCTCTAGAACCTAGTCAACTTGAACTTTGCTGCTTTAGGGTACGGGCGGCGCGAGTCTGTGCTCCTACCTCGGCCTGAGATATGGCAGGAGTAAGTGGAATCAACCCTGCCTGAGCTAAAGTGCCGAACATGCTCAGAAGCTGGGGGAGAGTCTCTTGGAGTGCTGGGGTAGTAACAAGCGTCTCAGGTGCTTGCTTTCCAACTGGAGCTACGCATGGCTCCTCTATAGCAGCTCGTGCAGGTGCTCTGGCTGCACCATGTGGACGTCCTCGGCCTCTACCCCGCCTCTCGCGGATCTAGCAGAGGTCGCATGTGTCTAGTCATTTGATCCGGCTGTACGTGTCCTCACAATCTCTGGGAGAATAGAAAGACAGAAATTTAGAATCCTGAAGTCTAACATTTCGCACGATAAGGAATCAAACAAGTGAAGCTTTTTCCTAAACAATAATCTAAAATCTAAAAACTCAACAACATATATATAAAGGGAAATCTCTAAAGCTCAAAGTGTATACAATAGCCCAAAACCCGACATAATACAAGTCACAAGCTCTATGACAAAGCCAAATCATCCTAATACAACTGTGTCTAATAAGGAAAATATAAAAAGGGATAGACGGGGAGTCTAAGGCCTGCGGACGCGGGAAAATGTACCTTGAAGTCTCCAAATGCAAACTCAGCGCACTAGTGCCGGGGCTGATAAGATGTGCCTGAATCTGCATAAAAAGATATGCAGAAGCGTAGTGTGAGTACACCAGAACGGTACCCAGTAAGTGCCAAGCCTAACTTGATAGAGTAGTGACGAGGTCAGGTCATGACCCTACTAGAGATAATAAGAAAAGAGACGAAAGATATAATGGTATTCTGATAATGACGATAGAAATGAAACAATAAAGAACTTTACAAGAAATTAACAACACAGAATCAAGGAAGTAATACAACATGAAAGGAAACAAGATTTACACATTAACGAAACAAAACAACCAAGACAAATACAACAAATAGAGAAAGATCAATAAGGGCCACTACCGAGGTACTGCCTCGTAGTCCCAAATCATAAAAGTAACTCATGGACTTTTCTTATATCACCATGGGAGCCTTCACTTTTAGTATTGATAATTACTTTTCCCGAAATAGCATCTCGCATTTTACCCCACCTTATCACTCCGCATGGCTTCTAGTAGTTCCCCTACTAGCCACGCGTATCAAGCCCACCTTATCTCACCGCATGCGTTTCAACACATAGACCTTATACCACCGCATGCGTATCAATATCACAACGTATAACAATTCGCACCTCAAGTGCCTTATATCACAACTTGCTAGAAAAGCCAAACAATAATAGAATTTCATAATAAGGAGCCCACGGCTCAACCACAATGTACACAAAGCCTCAACAATAACAACCGGAGAGTAAATCAATTAAATGATATTTCACAACTTATACTTTGCCTCAATAGAACCACGACCTTTGCACCTCAAATACCAAATTCAACAGCAAGATGTTCTAAGAATAGCAGAATTCAACAGTTAAATAATGAATACTGAATAAAGGAAACAAGCATTTCAACTAAACATGTAGGACAATTTACAAATAAGAGATAAGACAAGTAGACATGTGAAATTAGACTAAATATGATGGTTATAACATGTTAAGTAACTCAATTAAAGCATGAAAGGAGACCAATAGAAAAAAAAAACCAAAAATTTCAGTATTTAGCCCGTGTACGCACTCGTCACCATGCATACGCGGCTTTCACATATCACCATTGTCACAACAATACCAAATCCTAAAGGGTATTTCCCCCACACAAGGTTAGACAAGTCACTTACCTCCAACCACGCTAAATCAATCAACTAGAAGTCCTTTCCCTCTATTTTCCAACTCTGAACGGCTCGAATCTAGCCAAAATAATTTCATACTATAAATATAACTATAAGAAACTAATTTAAACAATGAAATTACGATCTTTGCAAAGAATTGAAAAATCGCCCCAAAAAGTCAACCTTAGCCCGCGTCTCGGAACTCGACCTAAATTACAAAAACCGAACGCCCATTCAATATTGAGTCTAACCATACAAGAATTATTCAAATCCGACCTCATTTAACCTTTCAAAACTCAAAAATTTAGTCTAATGATTTTTTATCAATTTTTTTCCAATTTTCAACTCCAAAGCACTAATTAAATGACGAAATTATCAATAGATTCATGTGAATTAATCAAAAACGAGTTAGAATTTCTTACGCCCAAAGTTCTCTCTGAAAATCCCTGGAAATTTTGCCTAAAATCGAGATCTCTAAGTCCCAAATGAATTATGAATCAAACCCTCGAATTTTTCCCTTTTTTGCCTAGTTAAATCGCACCCGCGACCTTACTGCCACATCTGCGGCCTTGCACCAGTAGAATTTTCATCACAGGTGCGTCCATGACTTATCCTCACTCTCCGCTTCTGCGAACATAGGACTGCAGCTGCGCGTGCGCGCCTGCGACGAAAAGTGTCGCACCTGCGACCACTGTCGCCCTGCGTTCCTCCCCATCGCAGAAGCGAAGCCGCTTCTGCGGAACATTTTCCGGTTCTACACCCCTAGCTGCGCATGCCCAGCTCAGCATCTAAGACCAAGTGCTCGCTTTTACGAGCTCGCACCTGTGGCCCATCCCTCTGCAGGTGTGAAGACACGAGAAGCTACCAACCTTTAGCAAAATTCAGCAAGTCCAAATTTCTTCGGATTCAATCCGAATCACACTTGGGGCCCCCGGGGCCCTGTTCGAAAATATCAACTAGTTCCAAAACACATAACGGACCTACTTGAGGTCAAAAATCACATCAACCAACACAAATTATACGAACCGCAACCCAAATTAAGCCTATGAACTATGAAATTTCAAATTCCCAAATCAATACTGATTGATACAAAATCAACTCCGATTGGCTTCAAATTTTGCACACAAGTCATAAATGACATTACGGACCAATTTCAACTTTCGGAATTGGAATCCGACCAAAGTCAACTCCCGGTCAAACTTTCCAAAATCCTCAAACTTTTCAACCTTAGCCAATTCATGCCGAAACGACCTATGGACCTCCGGTTCAACATGCGGACACGCTCCTAAGACCAAAATCACCAGACGGAGTTATTAGAACCGTCAAAACTCCATTCCAGAGTCATCTTCACACAAGTCAAGCTATTGTCAACTCCTATGACTTAGTCGTCCAACTTAGGGACTCTGTCTCCCATTTCACTCTGAATTTCACCTGAAACCAAAAACAACTACCCCGACATGTTACATAACCACAATATAGCATAGAGGAAGTATAATTTAGGGGATCAAGGCTAAAATACTCAGAACGACCGGCCGGATCGTTACAATTTCACACTAGACAAAATTATCATTTAATTATTTTTCCTAATATTTAGATCTTTGAAATCAGCTAAAATTTTAGTTATTAAAATTTTTTCTTATTTGAATTATGTAAAGATTCCTAATATTTAGGACTTGAAAATCCAATTAAATTTAGCTTATATAATTATAGTATCTTCGATACTAAACATATTATTTGTCAAACAAATTGTTAGTATTAAATAACGTGAATGAAATAGTGGAGGTGCTATTTTCTTGATAGCACAAATCAATTGCTAGTTGAGGTAATAAATAAATAAATAATAATAAGTACAATACAAAAATATAGATAATTAAATGTCTGGGTATCAATTAATGATGAATGATTTGTTCAATGGTCAATTTCAGATTTCTATATTATATGTGAACTACCTTTCACTTAAATAATATTTTTTTGTTCATCTTTTTATATAATATTTTAAAACTACCGTCAATAATTAGAAAAAATAACTAAAAAAAACTAAATTTAAAGAGAGATAAATAATTGATAAGAGTCAATAATACTAATAATTCTGCAAACATAAAAAGTTAAAGTAAAATGTCATATCAATTTTTCTATCCTTCGAAAATAAAATTCTTATTAAGTAAAAAAATTATTATTAAATTTAAATATTCAACACTTGAAATGAGATAATACTAAAAATTTAATTAAAAATAAATTATTTCCTTTGATGTACAGATAAATAATTAAGTTTTTATTTAACTAATTGATACGCTCAAATTACACTTTAATAAATAGTGTAAAGCGGTTGATGTCAAATATAATAACCCAACAAGGTTGGGGTCGAATCCCACAGGAAATAATTGTGAAAAGGTTACTTGACTAGTGTGTTACTCGACTAAAGTCGTAATTCTATCCAGTTAACCGTAACAAGAGTATAAATTGAGTTTGGTTTTAGGTAAAGACTAATTGAAATGTTGAGAATGTAAATAATTTGATTAAAAGAAGCCAAGATTGTGTCCCCATTAATAAAGTGTAATGCTATCGGTGTTAATATGATATATTTCTAATGGAAAGTCCTTTTTGATATGCAAATGATGTCTAAGTGACTACCCAATATTTTTCAATAGTTAGGTAGTATTTCCTCTTTATGATTTTTCCAAATATAAAAGAGTTGCAATTAAGAACAATCAATTTATGCCAAATAAAACCCACTTATTCCTAAGCAATTTTATTAAACAAGGTTTAAAGCCTTGAGTCTTTGATATTTACTTCTACCAAATTCTACCCCACTTTTCCAAGCACAACTAGAATTTAATGACGCTTGTTAATGTTTGCAACCACCAACAATAAATGAAGAATGAGAAGTAAATACATATCAACCAACCATTATATATATATTCAATGTTAAACACCCATTAACATAACACCCATTTAGGGTCCACAACCTTAGTATTTAAAGTTAGCTACTCATACTAAAATATAAAAATAAGAGATTATTAAATGTCATAAAGCTTACAGAGTGAAAGATTCTTGACCCAAAAGCTTCCAAAAGAAAGGAATATTAATGCCTTGTATTGTAGCTTCAAAGTCAGACAAGATAAAGCCCACAAAATCCCAATAAATCTATTTATAGAGGGCCAAAAATGGGACAAAAATCGGACAAATCTGCCCTTTCAGGTTGAATATGCGACCGCATTTCTGTCACATAACAGACATGCGACCGCATCTTGCATCGCATTTCTTCCTTCAGTAGACTTCATGTTTGGTTTGCGGTTACTTCTGCGGCTCGCAAACAAGTTATGCGATCGCAGATGAGACCGCATTTTTGACGTTGAACTTTGCCCAGAATTCTGTTTTGGACTGCAATCTCGGTGTGCAATATGCGGCTCGCAAACAAGTTATGCGATCGCAGATGAGACCGCATTTTTTATGTTGAACTTTGCCCAGAAATCTATTTTGATCTGCGATCTCGGTGTGAAATATGCGGCTCGCATGTGGATTTTGCAATAGTATATCCACATTTGCGATGCCTTTTTGCTCTTTTCTTGTCTTTTTGTGGTTTTTTGAACTCTTTTCCATGCTCTTAGGTCCTTACGTCTCATACACTGCAAAAATACTAAAATTACCTAAGTAAAAAAGGGAAATTGCATTTAAAACAAGCTAAAATCTAAGCAATTGTTATCAAAATGTGCCGAAATTTTCCGGCACATCACTAATAGCAAGAGAATTCAATTTAATTCTTCTTTTTCAAATTAATTATACACAGAGTTTTCTTTTTTCAAGTTGCCAAAATTCCTTAAATACATAAATTTATTTTCATAAGAAGAATGTTGGTGAAGAAAGAAAAAAATATATTATAAATCAATTATAGTACAGTATAAATTACAAATTACATTCTAACAAATTACAGCTCCTATGTTTATTTATATTAATTTATTTGTTTTAAAATAATATTACCTTAACATTAGTCATTTTTTGACTTTACGTTTGTGAGTTATAAAATTTTCCATACGAACTGCATGGGCAACCGTAATTCCAAAATTTCTACAAGGTTCAATTTTCCAATTTGTTTTACTTCACAAAAATATAAGAGTGATTAAACTATTTGGTGTTACTTATTTATTTTTAGTATTAGGTCACAAAAATAGCAATAATATTCATGAGATATTTCTACAAAACTTCTCGAAAAATCACAGTAAAGCATCCATTGATTTAACGACACATAATTTCTTGCTTAATTGTACTAGATATATAAGATTAATTTACATTATTTTCAGGAACTTATATTTTCTTTTATTTATATTTTTGATTCAAATATATTACTATTTAATAATATTTAGATAATTTTAGAAATCATGTACTCATTGATATAGGGTGGACTAGAGACAATCTTTGTATCCTTTACTCAAATGTTCCTTTTATAGTATTTAATTTATTTATTCATATTACAATAGTGTTAAAGCTGCTACCAACAAGGGTTGTGGTGGAGTTATAAGTACTCATTCATCCTTAACCAGAGGTCTCGGGTTCGAGTCCTGAGTATGGAGTCGCCTTTGTTAAGGAGCGCTTTACCCCCAATGTGGGACTTCCCGACGCGAATCCGGATTTAGTCGGGCCCCAATGTGGGTACCGGACACCGAATGAGAAACCAAAAGAAAGTGTTAAAGTTGCTAGCTACATCATCAGTACCATTAGCAGGGATAATACAATATAACCAGATTTTTTCTTTGAATAGGCTAGCTAAATAGGATACACACACACACACACACACACACACACACACACACACACATACTTAGTTTCAAATTCAACTTCAACTTCGCTGAAGAAACCAACAGTAGGACCTTCTACCCCTACGACTCCTTTATTCAAGCCATACGAGATCCCTAGAACTCATACTAGAGAATTTGTTATGCATCATTCTGCGGATTCTCCAAAACTCTCTGAAGTTCAACAGAGAATCGTGAAAATAGAGAGATCCCTAACAGTCAAGGACACTCCAGTCCGACAATCTTAAGAAATATCTTCTAGGTTCGTAGGAGCTTTAGGAGAAACCGACTCCGATAACGAATTTGAGAAATTTTCACAAATTTCCTTAAAGGACAAACCTCCTCCAAAATTAGCACCTATTAATTCAGAATTTTCCAATTGGCGAAAGCCTCAAAAACTCTATCACCCTAGAGCTACACATCCAGATGTAGTCTTAGAAGAAAGACCCAATACCGTGCAGAATAATTATAATGCTCATAATATCCATGAGTGAAATATCGATGGATGTTCCGAATATAATATTCTTGCCAAATTACAACAGATGACCATGGTAGCAACTGCTTACAAAATCTGCCACAACTTTTCCGACCAGAGTACGACTCATGTCTTAGTTGCTGGTTTTACAGGCCAATTTAAGGAATGGTGGGTTACCCACTTAAGCAACGAGGAAAAACAATAAATTTTCCAAATCGTTAAATTAGATGAATTAGGACAACCAATCCTAAAGGATAGCGAAACAATTCCTGATTCTATCAACACATTGATTTATACAATCATCAAAATATATTTTCGCTAGATGGCAAGCTATTTTATCATTTTTTGATTTTGATTTTTGATTTTGATATTGAATATATTAGTGGAAGCTCAAATTCTATACCTTATTTCCTAACCCGTGAATTCCTTCAAGGCAAATAACATGCCTAAAAAAACAAAACCCCCACGGTTAGCCTTACCAGCCCCGGAGAAGAAGCAACAACAACAGGATGCCACACAACAGCCTAAAGATACATCAATTTCAACAGTTCTTCAAAAACAACAGACAACAGCAGTTGCTAAAAAGCAGCAAACAACAGAAGCTGGACCAAGCTAGCCAAAATGTAGATCGCCTGCAGACTATGCCATGAAAGGCATCCCAATGGTGGTCAAATGACAGCCAATTCCGGCCAAACAAATTTCAATTGTCCAACCTTGAAGATGGGCAGATATCACCGAAGAAGAACCATATTCTGAAGATGATATTCAGTTTGCACAGCCGCAAGCTTCCCAGTGGACGACAAAAGATTTTGAGTAATGGATACACTCATGGGCCTAACTTCAAAAGCACCCATGATTCCTCTCAACCAAGAGGAAGTTGCAAAGTCAATGGTACAACTCTTTGAAGAAGCCGCCATATCTTCCGCCAGGTCTTCTTTAGCTTCAACTTCAGCTGTGGTTGCAAAAAGCACCATGCCTTCAACTTCGACCGTGGCTGCTACAATCACCACAGGGAAAGAAGTGGTAGTGAAAAACCCCACTAAAAGGCAAGTGGTGGCCAAAAGCCCCACTATACAAAGCACGGTGCCTTCTGCACCTAAACAGACACTTTCTTCACTCGTGCCGTAGCCAATTTTTTCAGCAGGTCCTTATTCGGAGGAACCTCAATATGTTAAGAATGAGATGAATTACTCACTCGTCCAAACCGAGCCACATATTTGGGATTCTAACCCTCTAGTAGTAGCCAAAAAGATGCTCGACCCAACATTCAATTTTCTTCAGAAAACTCCTGTATATAACCAGAAGTTCTATGAATATATTCTTACAGAAACTCATTCTTGTCTATTTAAACCTTTTTTGGACAAAACCCAAACCTATATCACCCATACCACAGTATGGATAAATAAAATTTTCTCGCCAAAGGAATGGGGTGATCACCCTATGAAAGTCAGAAAACTTTCCCAGCCATTTTCTCCCTAATTTTTCAGTTACTATAATTATAAGGACATGTGGTTTAATGCGCTGAACTTTAAAAACTATACTAACAAACATTCATATTTCCTCCTTTGGGGAAAACACTTGCCAGTAGATTTTCCTAAGGATGTGATTCTTGTTTTTAACATACTGTTATATGGTACTGCCAGATCTAGTTTGAAACTCACTGATTTGTTATCTATGATTAAGTTTGAGAGTTGTTCTTACTTTATCTGGTTATAGTGCATAGATGTTTGATCTGATGATAGATCTGCAGATCTACTGATTCTTTTCCATAAAATGGTTAAACATATGCTCGTAATACGAAGAATCTTTGAAGATGGCACTGGGATCCTTTCGGATCTGCAAGAAAATCAGTTATGGAATTTGAGCTTCCCTTTATATATTTAATATCAAAATAAAAAATTGATAAAATAGCTTGCCAGTGGCGAACATATGTTTTGAAGCAATATTTTGCACATCCTTCTGTAGAACAGATTTAGCTGCTTTACAGTCAATGCGAAGCAAAAATTTTGATTTAATAAGTCTGATTGAAATTTTGATATGCACAAAACGATAGCCAACATATATATATATATATATATATATATATCTATCTTGATAGTACCGAAAGGCTGAACCCTAGCGACTGGGGTCATTTTTTTGAAGCTTGAGCAAGCCAATAATGGCGTCTCCAGCCATTGGCTAGCCTCCTCTTGAGGCTGGTCAGTCATCCCTACCATCCCCACTGCCCCAAACAATCACCACAAACCCTAATCCACCCACAAATTACGCACAATTATTACAATCAAATTCATTAAATGCCCCCATGCAAACCCTAATCCTACCAACCCTACCTGGCCTTCCCATCAAAACAGTGGAATATCTCTATGGTGAACTTGCGATTAGATGGAAGAAGGAAGACATGAAGCAGTCTATAATACAAAAAAGATTGACACTACCAGTGCTTGGCAAATTCTCATATGGCAAACCAATGATCAATGAACTACGTGAACAATCCCAATACAATATGAATTAAAAGGTGCGTGTTCAATTGGTATTATTGAAGACAACCATGTATTGATCAGGTTGTCCTTGTTAGAAGATTATGTTCACTTGTTATCAAAGCCCACTTTTTACTTGAAAGCATAAGGGGAGATGTGTTGTACAAAGTGAAACCCTTGGTGGAATCCTGGGGAGGAAACTCTTATTGCAATAGCATGGATTAGTATTCTTGAGCTACCTCTGAATTTTTTTGTTAAGGAATTTGTATTTTCTTTGGCTACTTTAGTAGGAAAACCATTACACGTTGATTTAGCCACTCAAAATGGTACTAGACCTAGTTTTGCAAAGGTTAAGGTAGTGGTAAAATTATTAGCTAAATTTCCTCAAAGAATCACAATTGTGGAGGAAGAGGATGATACTAGACCTAAGTGGATAAAGATCAAGTATGATTACATGCCGAAATATAGTAAAACATGTAAAAAGCAAGGGCATAGTGAAGTAGACTGTTGAGTGATACATGCTGAGTTACATAAAAAAGTTGATGAAATTGTGGAGGATCAAAGTAGAGGAAAGAAATTGGTAGGTACTGAAGCTAATGCTACTAAAGTACTTTCCAACAAGAAGATACTTGGGAAACGAATACCTAATCTAGCTTAACAAGAGCAGATGCAACAGAGGCAAAACAAATATCAAAGAGAAAAGAGGGGTCATATTATTAAAGCTCCAAAGGATCAAAAAGGGGACAAATTGAAAGGTAAGGACAAAGAAGAAGCAGTGGTCACAAAAAATAAATTTGATGCTCTTGAAGTTGAAGAAATTGAGAAACCAATGTTGAGGATTACTGATGGCAAAGGAAATCATAATGACAAGGCAAAGGAGAAGATGCAGCAGGAGAAGGAATCCCAGAAGGCCAAGGAGAAAAAGTAGATGGGGAATGCTCAAGTTTCCAGCTCATATCCTAAGGAGAATAGGAGTGACAATGTGACAATATTGAAGCAAGGGGAAGAAGAAGAAAGGCGTATTAAAAAAAAGCTGTATTACAAGTAGTTAACGGAGAGAATAAGGTGCCAACAAGGAGGAGAGCATAATTCCTAATTCTATTGGGAGAGTTAGTCCAAGAGAGAAAGGGAATCAAAATGTGACTAAGGAAAAATTCTCTAATATTAATGACACCAGGATTGAGGAGGGTACTAGAGAAGAATCTACTATAGAATGGGTATAGAGGAGATTTGGTACATAGAAGGAAGACTTAATACAGCTCAATGTACCTGTTAACCATTCATGCCATTTTTAAACATATAAAAAGTCTGCAAGGAATGTGGAAAATCAAGAAGGCAGCACTGGAAATCCATTGTGGAGTGATGAGGTAGACAATAGAGAGGCTCAAATTTGTGTAAATATTAGTCCAACAACCAAGCAGAAAAGAAGCATCACACAGGAACAACTGCCAGGCACAATTGATACTGGTGCTACAGTAAACCCTAGGGTTCTAAAAACTAGGGTTGAGGGTAGCTTGAGTTCTAGAAAGCAACAGTCAATATAACCAACTGGAGATGATAAAGGATCACCAAAAGAAGTTAGAATAACTGGAGGATCAGCTACTGCAGCTTTAGCTAAGAAACAAGCCAATGTAATAGTAAACCCCTGTTGAGGTTTTGGCCAATGTTGAAGGTGTTCCAGTGGACTTTTCAGGTGGTGATCAGATTGGGGATGTTAATGTGGAGGTATTAGAGGCTACAGTAGGGCCAGAACTCAAAACAGTTGGTGGCAAGGAGTGTGATCCCAATGGAACAATAATTCTTGTGAATTCTGCTACAGTAAACCCTAGCTTGGGTTCAATGTATGAACTGCCATTCAGAGAAATACAAGAGTCATTGGCTGCTCAAGAGTATGGTTCTGAGGTCATGAAGGATACAAGTGTAGTGCAAGATCAAATGGAGCAAGCTATTGTCCCTAGGAGTACAGGTGTGATTGAGACAGTACCAATGACATGTGCCTCAAGTATTGGACCTCCAACGAAAATCCAAATAAATGCTCCTTTAAAATCTCCTAATCAAGTGTTACATGATATTATTACACATAATGTTCTGCCTATGGATGAGCACAGTGCAAAAATAGAGGAACAACAACTGGAAGAAGAGGGTGATGATGAGTCTATTGCTGGGAATCTTAAGGTTGTGGTTAGGGAAGAAGACTTGTCACCTAGAGATTTTTCAAGGAGTGGGAATAAAGGGAATAAGCAAGCACATAATAAAGAAACACTGTAACCTACAAGAATTCTACCCAAAAGGGCTGCCTCAATGACTAAATGATGATTAAGACAATGATTTCGAATATAAGGTCTGTTAAGACTCAACAGGCCTTTCAGATGGTGATCAACATGCAAAGGGAACATGGATTCTTCAATGTGGCACTTATGGAACCATTTCAAAATGCTAGACACATTCAGAGGTACAAGAGAAGACAAGGTATGGATGTTGTAATATCTAATATTATTGGTAAGATATGGCTATTCTTTGATGCTGTAGTTGAATGGGAGTTGTTGATGGATATTGAAAAGCAGGTGACTCTTAAGGTGTATCATCGGGGCATTGGAACACATCATGATGACATTTGTGTATGCTAAAGGTTCTGCTCTTGAAAGATTGGAATTGTGGGACAATTTTGTACCACCTTGCCAATGACATGGAATTGCCTTGGCTAGTTGGTGGTGAGTTCAATGTGATGCTTCAGGAAGATGAGAAAATTGGTGGTTTACTAGTATATCCATCTGAGTATGTGGATTTTGCTTTTCGTGTGAATTTTAGTGGTTTGTTTGATATTGGCTATAAAGGGAGTCCTTTTACTTGGTGGAATGGTCGGCCAAATGCAGAATGTATCTTCAAGAGGCTGGACAAAATTCTTATTAACATACCTTACCAAAATCTTTTTCCAAACATTGAAGTTGAACATCTTATAAGGACTGTTCTGACCATACTCCTTTATTGATGAGTTGTGGAGAAGAAGCAATGCAGTTTGTCAAGTCATTCAAATTCCTCAATTTCTGGACCAAGCATGAGACATTCAAGGATGTTGTAAAACAGAACTCAGTATTTCATAGGTGATCCTTTTCTTATGTTCAAGAAGAAGTTGAAGAGAGTGAAGACTATCCTATCTCAGTGGAGTAAGGTGACATGGAGATATATTCAAGCAACTAGCTATAAGGGATGATATTGTTAGAATCAAGGAGATGCTATTTGAAGAGAAGCCAACAATTGATAATAGAATTGTTCTTCAAAAGGCTCAAGCTGAGAATTACTTGCGCATTGAAGAACAATACTGGAAGCAAAAAGCCGGCATAACTTGGTTCTTTGAAGGGGATAGAAATACAAGGTTCTTCCACAATCATGTTAATTGTAAGAGGCAAAAGTTACAGCTCAAAAAATACAAAATGGAGATGGAGATTGGATTGAAACACAAGATCTCATGGCCACTGCTGCTACAGACTTTTTCCATAAACAATTCTCACAAGATGCTGATCCTACTGATTTTGAGCTGCTGAATAATGTTCCTGCTATGGTGAGTGTAGATCAGAGCTTGGCGCTATGCAGAATTCCAACTATAGAAGAAGTTAAGGAGGCAGTATTTGCTTTGAGTGGTGACAGTGCTAGTGGACCAGATGGTTTCACTAGCATGCTATTACAGGAATGCTGGGATATTGTACGAGAGGATATTTTCAACATGATGCAATTATTTTACTGTCAAAATCCATAACTCACACCAACCTAGTATTACTGCCTAAGAAGACATTGGTGTAAACATATTCAGACTTAAGGCAAATAAGCTTAAGTAATTCATAAACAAGGTGATATCTTGGGCGGTACATGATAGATTGGAAAGGATATTACATTCATTGATATCCTCCAATCAGTCAGGTTTTGTTAAAAGGGAGAAGCATATTTGAGAACATTATACCTAGACAGGAGATAGTCACTGACATAAGGCTATGGGGCAAACCTGCAAATATAGTGATCAAGCTTGACATGGAAACGGCTTATGATGGGGTATCTTAGAAGTTTTTAATGCATGTTTTGAGGAGAATGGGGTTTGGTAAATAATTTATCAGCATGGTATGGAATTTTCTTTCCAATAATTGGTATTTAGTATTGATTAATTGCCAAGCTTCAGGATTCTTTCACTCTACAAGAGGGGTCAAGCAAGAAGATCCTTTATCTCCAGCTTTGTTTATTCTGTCAGCTGAGGTACTCTCTAGATTATTGAACAAGTTGTTTGAGATAGAAGATTTAGGGGGTATGGTATACCAAAGTGGACTAATCCTTTGACCATCTAGCATAAGCTGATGATACCATCATATTTGTTTCTGCTGTTCCTTATTCATTGGAGAAGATAGTTGAAGTTTTGAGCAAATATGAGTGCACATCTGGAAAGTTCATTAATAAGTCTAAGAGCTCCTTCTATATGCATTCAAGTGTTGCTGGAGCATTGTTCAATTTAGTTGGAACAATCGTTGGATTTGCAAGAGGTGGGTTTCCGTTTACATACCTTGGATCCCCAATTTTTTATAAAAAGAGGAGGAAAGATTACTACAATGATCTCATCAAAAAGGTTAAAGTAAAGTTTCACTCATGAAAAGGGAAGTTACTGTCTTTTGGTGGCAAGGCTACATTGATTTCAAGTGTGCTCCAAATCATGCCTACTCACATACTCTCAGTGTTGGACCCTCCTAACAATGTATTGGAGCACTTACACAAGACATTTGCTAGATTCTTTTAGAGTACAAAGGAAGAAGGAAGAAGTAGACATTGGGCTAAATGGCTGAACCTATATCTACCCAAGGAAGAAGGAGGATTATGTTTTAGATCTTTTGATGTGTCAAAAGCTTTATTTGCCAAATCATGGTGGAAGTTCAGGACATCAAAATCTTTATGGTCCAAGTTCATGTGGAATAAGTACTGCAAGAAAAAAATACCTACAATGGTGCAATTTAGAAATGGCTCTCATGTGTGGACGAAAATGTTGGAGGCAAGGGAGGAAGTGGAGCATTAAATCCTATGGGAGATGAATAGAGGATCTACAAACGTATGGCATGAAAACTGGACTGGAGTTGGGGCTTTGTATCATGTACTGCCTCCATACTTTCACATTAATTAAGAACTACAAGAAGTAGCAGAATATGAGGGATGCAGAAGGATGGAATGATCAGCTTCTGGATCAAACTTTCACAGAGGATATTGCCGAGCATATAAGGCAGGAAGTGCACTTTGATCACACTGATGACTTCTAGGATACACCTAGGTGGATGCCAACCCCATCAAGTAAATTCTTTGTGAGCACATGGAATATATTGAGGCATAAAGATACTATAATGCCAGATTTCAAACTAATGTGGACTAAAGGAATACCTTTTAAGATTAGTTTTTTCTTATGGAGATTATGACAAAGGAAACTGCCTACCCATGATTTAGTGTCTGGATGTTGGTGCTGCTAGAATCCATTAGAAGAGACACTTCAGCACATCTTCCTAACAAGTATTACTGCTAATAGGGTTTGAAAGACCTTCCTTCAAGCTGCAAGTTTAACTATAAATTTGGTACGGGTGCATCAAGTGATCAAATCCTGGTGGACTGCTAGATGTTGTGCAAAGCATAGGCCATTATTCCAGGTAGTTCCAGCAATTATTACTTGGGAGCTTTGGAAGAGAAGAAATAATATAAAGAATGGAGGTACAATTTCATGGCATAGGGTGATGCATGAAGTTAACAAAACACTATACTTTCTAGCAAAGGTGAGGTATCCTTGGCTTTCAAACATTCCATTCCTTTGTCCAGACATTATCACATACTTTGAAAACTATAAGCCTGTTGTGATGACAAGGAGAGTAACTTGGCAGTACCCTTATGAAGGATATTATAAATGCAACACTGATGGGGCTTCAAAGGGTAATCCAGGTCCTAGTTTATTTGGTTTATGTGTGAGGGATTGTCCTGGGGATTTAGTATATGCAAAGGCAGTGAAGATAAGAGATACTACCAACATTGTGGCTGAGGCTAAGGCTAAGGCTATTGTGGAAGGGTTATCTATGGTGATGAAGAAGATAATTGAAGGTGAATTGGAGTCTCCCTAAGGGAGGGCAATGATGTGGTAGATTTTTTAGCTAACATTATTTTCTCTTTTGCAGGTACACTCATTTTAAGCTCATTCCACGAATTACCTAGTGAAGGAAAGACTTTGATCAACATAGACAAAGCTTATATTCCTGGCCTTAGGGTTAGGGTTTCTAAGGAAAGAGCTCCAGATTGATGAGAGATCTTTTGAAGTCACAGCCTGTTGTTGCTTTTGCCTATCCTTCCTCTCATATCTGTAAAGTGTGTAACTACTACCCAGTGGTATTAGCATGGCAAAATGCTCATTCTGGAGGTAGTGACACACTGTATGGAACTTTTAGGGCAACAAGTTGTTATCAACTACAGGATTACAAGGTGTTTTGCTGATAGGGTTTGGTACAAGTTTTGTCTTCATCCTTGCATACTGAATGGTACTACTGCATTGGCTGAAGTTCAAGAGCAACTGCTGCTCAATCCAAGCTGTTGTATAGTGTTCGAACATTTTCTGTTCTAGCTAGTGAATTTTAGCTAGTGAATTGTTAGTTTCGATTTCGGTTGCTTCTATTCTAGCTAGTGAATTTTACATTTTATAGAGTCAATTGGACATCTTGTAAGACTGGACCCAAAAAAAAAAGGATATATAAATATTTATTGTCATTTAAAAATATTTTCTATAAATTTTCCGATTCTTTTTGTTGGTACCAATCAATTGCATAACAAATTTTCTCCTTTTTCATACATTAACTCTTCTTTTTTATGCAAGCTTAGTCAAATTATACTTATTACGTATAAAAGTCGCTATTTTGCCTATACTTATGTAGGATATATTTATTTGTTTACCATATATATATTCTGTATTTTCTGAAAAATAAAATACATATTTTGTGAAAAAATATAATGTATCTTTTTGGTATAGATACATTATAAATCATGTATTTTAAGGAAAAATGTTTATATACATATGCTGTTTATACATGTATTTGTATTTAAATGTAAATATATATCATCAATATAGCATTTATATTTTGCAGTAATATAACATATATATTTGTAAATATTTAATATATTCATATAATTTACGTGACATATTGTATTTATATACGTACTATACAAAATTTATATTAATAATATACAACGATTACCAAGTCATTAGAAAACATAAAACACCACCAAGTAAGAGTTACACAAAGAGGCATCAATGGTTGATAAAGAGCAGAGTATTTTTGAGATATTCTTCTTTTTAGAATCTTTAAGGTATTTGGGGTTGGTGTTTTGACTGTAGGCTAGAAACTCATGTTTTAGTCATAGTCTGTACACTAATTACTGCATTTTACATGTGGTTGAGTTTAAATAATGATGATTTGCGCTTATTCCGTGCTATATGCCTTGCAGAAAATGATTCCGAGCTTTTAAGATAATTTGGAACTAAAACTGAACAAATTAGAGCTTTGAAGTTTGAGTAAAAGCCCAAGAAATTAAGCCGGGATCACATTCGAGGGTCGAGGACCAAGTCTGGATGTCAAAAAATGAGAAAAAAGATTACTCTGAGAAAAATGCACTGCCACGCTGCGGGAAGCAAGGTGGCAGTGCAATTTTTCTACAGCGTGTAAAAATTAGCCATCTGAAGTTCTCCACTATCACGACGCATGGGATACCGCGCCCTGCGTCGCACATATGTATTTTTGTCAGAGTATTTCTCTGTTTCGTCTTAGATAGGGTAGTTCCATCCTGACCCATTTCTACATGGTATAAATATATCAAAAACATGATTTTGAGAGGATTTTTGACCTACAAAAGACTGAAAGAGCATTGGAGACTCAAAACACAAGAATTCATCACTCTCTCCTCAACTCAACACCCAAGTGTGGATTAGATTCATGTTTTCTTATTATTCAACTTTATTTGTTATGATTTCTCCATGAGTATTTAGTATTTTCCCTTAAGGTTTAAGAGATATGGTGTTTTGATTGATATTTGTGGAATTTAACGCTGGTTCTTTGCTTGAATTCGTTTATGGAGCTTTGAATTGTTTGCAACTTTATTCATCAGTTTATTTAGCCGAAAGAGGAATATTGTGGTGATTATCTTTGCATTATTTTGTTTGGTTTAATTAAGTGATTCCCTTAAGTAATTGAAAGAGCTTGTTGAACTGTTGATTAATCAAGTTAGGAGAATATTCGAGAGTCGTTTTCCTGAAGACTAATCCATTAATGCATGCTTGCATATTTTCACAGTGCTTATATTAGTTCACCTCATAGAGTTAAGATTTGGTCGAGAGAGGAGTCTTGGCTACACGTTTGAAATAATCATCGAGCGAATTCATGAGTATCATAAGAACATTAGAGTGAATTGAACTAGAGTTGGATACGAAATAGCTATCTTGCACCTATCCTGTCTCGACCCTTATTTCTCCCATTGATTATTTCGGTGTTGCTTAACTCTTATCTTTTTGTGATCAATCGTCACCTATTTTAGTTTTCATAGTTAATTTTAGTTATAAGTCATCCCAACCAAAGTGGTAATCATCCTGAATAGCGATAAGCTAGAAATTACTTGAACATTATTTAAATCCAATCCTCGAGGAGACAATAATTAAACTATACTATCTTTGACTAGCGAGCAATAATTTTGTGTTGTGTTTTGCACTTGTCAAATTTTAGCGCTGTTGCCGAGGATTGACAATAAATTGTGTTCAAAATAGTTTTTGGTGCTAATTCAGGAACCAATTTTATTTTATTCTTCACAGTTTTTCTCTTCCGTGTGCAGGATACAGGTCAAACTTCTCTGGTGTATGACTCGATCTTCTTCAAAGGAAGTGATAACCTACGAATCAGAGTTGGAGAAACACTTGTGGCAGCTGAGAAAAGAAAGAGGAGTCATAGAAAATTTCTTGGGTCATACTTCGACTCAAGATAAAATGATAAAGAAAGAGATTGATGGAGTAGACTTAGCTGCAAGAGAGGCAGCACGACATAGAGAAGAAGCTGCATGGATAGCGGTTGAGGCAGCCTTTAGAGATGCTGATGACAATATCAAAGATGATGGAGGTCAAGGACTCAATCTAAATCGACCACTGGTTGAAGACCAATTCGAGAATATGGCACCTAGGCCTAGTAGATCATTGGGTGATTATGCCAGACCAGTCTACAATCAGAGACTGTCCAGTGTCAGACCAACCGTAGCAACAAATAATTGTGAGTTGAAGCAAGGCGTGCTTTAAACTATCTAGAACAACTGTGTCTTTAGAGGGAAGGTGAATGAAGATCCAAACACTCACCTGATGGACTTTGAGGAAATCATTAACACCTTCCAGTACAATAGAGTGTCCAAAGATGCAGTCTACTTGAGGGCATTTCGTTTTTCACTAAAGGATGATCTAAAACACTGGTTTCGAAGCTTATCAACTGGGTCGATCAGGACATGAGAATATATGACTAAAAAGTTCCTTAACAAGTACTCCTTAGCTTAAAAAATAGTGAAATTCAGAAGGGAAATCTACAACTTTTGCCAGAAGGATACTAAAATGGTCTTCTAAGCTTGGGAAAGATTCAAAGAGATTGTATCGAATTATGGATGCAACTCCAGAACTTTTGGGATGGACTGACACCTTACTCATGACGAACTCTGAGCACTGCAGTTGGAGGTCCTTTAATGAAGAAGACCTCTGAGGAGATTGTTTCCATTCTTGATGATCTCTCTGAAGATCCTAACCAATGGCCTGCTGAGAGTAATGATAGAAGAAAATCAACTGGGATTCACCAGGTAGACTCTAACACATTAGTGCAAGCCCCGCTAGAAACCATGGGTAGAGAGATAAGAAAGTTAACCTTAGCCAAGGTCCAGAGCCAGTCATCCTTGATTTGTGATTTTTGTAAAATGAGTCATCCAATGCATGAGTGTCAGGCATCGACTACAGATGAAGAGGTAAATGCTGTGGGCAGCTTTGA
Source organism: Nicotiana obtusifolia (assembly GCA_002018475.1). Taxonomy (NCBI): domain Eukaryota; kingdom Viridiplantae; phylum Streptophyta; class Magnoliopsida; order Solanales; family Solanaceae; genus Nicotiana; species Nicotiana obtusifolia. Next base: position 108,880 of record MCJB01052463.1, on the reverse strand, counting down.
AAGAGGCAACTACCAAAGTGGCAATAATTTTAACTCCATGGGGCAGAGGCACCCAGTTTTTTCTTGGTGTTCATGATGGTAGGCTATAATCTCACGTTTTAGTCGCTTATTGCACTCTAGTTTACTTCACTTTAATTGAGTTTGAGCTTTAATTGCTAGTGTTTTGTACTAATTATGTGTTTTACGCCTTGTAGGAGGGTTTCGAGCTATGTAGATGTTACAGAATGAATTCGAGTGATTTGGAGCTTTGGAATTTGAGTAACAGCCCAAGGGATAAAGCCGGGATTGCATTCGGGGATCAAAAACCTCATCTAGATATCAAAAAGTGAAGAAAAATACGTACTATGAGAAAACAACACTAGCGCTGCGCGTGGGGCGGTGCGTGGCGCCTGTACATTTTCCAACTGCCTGATGGATTTCAACTCTCTGGATTTCCCCACTGATGCGCCGCATGGCGCGTCGGCCCATGCAGTGCGCGTGTACAGTTTTTATAGAGTAGTTGTCCTATTTCGTACAAGAAAAGGTATTTTTATCTGGGCCCGACCCTACTTGGTATATATACATGAAAAAATATTATTTTTGGGACCTTTGGACACATCTAAGACCTAAAGAGGCTAAGGGGGAGGTGGAGAAGCAAAAGCACAAGGAATTCATCATCCAATCCTCACTCAAGGCACGTGTTTGGATCGTTTTATATTTTTCTTTACTTTAAACATATTTGTGATGAATTGCTCCATATTTATGGAGTAGTTCTCTTTAGGGTGTAATGGATTTGGCGTATTGATGTTTGTGTTGTGAATTATAACTCTAGTTTTTATGTATTGAATCGTTTTAGATGTTTTAATAGTTGCATCGATATTCATATGTTCATATAATCGAGAGAGGCATAACTTGTGATGTCATTGCATTATCTTGTTGGTTGAATTCATTAATTCTTCTTAGTAATCGAAAGAGGCTAGTTGAATTGTTGACTAAAACCTAGTTAGGAGGATAATCGAAAGAGGTTTTCCTAAAGACCAATCCACTATGAAGTCGTGCATATCTTCACTGAGCTTAAATTGGTTCATATTGTGAGGTTGAGACTTAATCGAGAGAGGAGTTTCTACTAAACGTTTGAACTAATAATTGAGTGAATTCGAGAGACTCGCTTGAACATTAGCAGTGAATTAACTAGAGTTAAATCTCAGACATTTATCTTGCACCTATCCAATCAACCCCTATTTTCTCCCATTTATATCTTCTTTGCTTACTTTTGTTTCGATGATTATTCGTCAATTAGCTTTAGATTCTTAGTTTATTTTTATCTTTAATCATATAATTCTAAATTGTTGATTATCTTGGATAGCAATCTAGCTATAAACTACGATAATACTGTTTAACTCCAATCCCTGTGGATACGATATTATATTGTACTATATCAACTAGCGAGCATATTAAGTGTGTGTTTTGCGCTCGTCAAATTTTGGCGTCGTTGCCGGGGATTGGCAATTAATAGTGCTTGAAATAGTTTGTAGTGCTAATTCAGGAATTTTTCTTTTTTTTTTTTGTTCTGTTTTTTTCCTTTTTATGCTTGGTGTTCTTTGACTGCGCAGGCTATAGGTTAGATTGGTGCATGACTCGATCTTCTAGGAAAGAAGTGCTACCATATGAACAAGAAATAGAGAAACAACTGCAACAGCCGAGGAAGGAAATAAATCTCCCAGAGAATTTAGAAAAGGTTGGGCAATCCTTAACCTAAGAGATTATGGATGGAGATGATGATAATGTGGATTTGGCTACAAGATAGGTAGCCCAACAATGAGAAAAAGCGCACGAGATGCGGAGGAAGCTGCTATTCGAAATGCACAACTTGTCTATGAAGAGGAGAGGGCTCGGAGAATTGCTCAGAATCAATCCTTAGGTGCAGACCAGTTCAGAATTATACCTCCCGAGGCTGGAAGACCACTTGGTGATTATGCTAGACCGGTCTACAACCAAGGATTATCAAGTATTAGACCACCTCCAGTTGCATCTAACAATTTCGAGTTGAAGCAAGGATTGCTCCAAACCCTTCAAAACTGCTGTGTCTTCAGAGCGAAGATGACCGAAGATCCAAACAACCATCTAATGGACTTCGAGGAGATTATGAACACCTTTCAATACAATGGTGCGTCACAAGATGCAGTTTACTTAAGGGCATTCCCCTTCACACTTAAAGATGATACGAAGCAGTGGCTTCGAAGCTTGGCCCAGGGATCAATTAGAACATGGGAGGAGATGACTAGAAAATTTCTTGACAAATATTCTCCTCAGCTAAAATGTGCAAGTTTAGAAGAGAAATCCATAACTTCTGCCAGAAAGATAGTGAAACTATGTTTGAAGCTTAGGAGAGGTTTAAGGAATTGGTTCGAAAGTGTCAACATAGAGCAGAATTGAACTTTGGATGCAACTCCAGGATTTTTGGGATGGATTGACACCGGCCTCACGAAGAACATTGAGTGATGCAGTTGGAGGCCCATTGATGAAGAAGACTCTAAAGGAGATAGTCACAATTCTAGATGAGTTGTCTGAAGATGCAAACCAGTGGCCCTTTGAGAGTGCTGAAAGAAGAAGAGCGACTGGTGTTCACCAGGTTGATGCTAACACATCAGTGCAGATACAGCTTGATGCCATGGCAAAAGAGATAAGGAAACTGACCTTAGCCTCGATACAAAGTGAACCTCATGCAGTTCATAACATACCATTTAAGGCACTTATACAAGAGTCACAAACCTAGCCTAAGGTCACTTTGTATCACAAACGTGTCTTGATGGTATGTTATGAACTTCGCTTAATTGCTTTGACTAGATGAATTATGAATTGTGTTATGAGCTTCGCTTAATTGCTTTGACTAGCGTGTCTTCATGATTCAATTCTGAGTGAGTTATGGGCCATGCGTGTGTGAGATTTTGTATTATTCTGTGCATTGCATTCGATGTCTAGAACTTGCCTCGTGTGTTTGAAAAGCGAAATGGTAATTTTATTCAGTCTTGGAATGGATATAAGCATTTCTTTAGTGAGCAGTAATATACTTTTACCCACCTAATTGGTATGTATATTAGTTAACCCCTTTGAGCCTGTAATCCTTTTTCTTTGGCACCCACATTACAAGCCTTACCTATGTGTTTGAATTGATCATCTATTTGAACCATTTACCTCTCGTGAGCACTTGAATTTGTTATGAACTTTATAAAAGTTGAAGTATGGGGTGGTTGGTTTGGCTTTTGAGTGGAACTAATGAAATAAGGAGAAAAGTACAATGTATTAAAAAAGTAGGAGCCACTTGAATTGAAAAAGAAATAAAATGTTGTATTGTTGTACAAATATTCTTTGACAGCGGTAACTCTTGATGTAATTGTGCTTAAAGAAGTAGGGAGTTAATGCATATGGATGTGAAGGTGAGTATGGTTTGACATAAGTGTGGGGTTTTGAAAGGTAAATTGTATGTATTAAAGTTCTTAGGGAGGTGTAGTCACTCTTATATCTAAATGTATCCTTCCCATCCTGCTACCTACATTACAACCAATTAAAGTCCTACTTGATCCTTGACTGAATAAGCTCAATTAGTAGAGTAGTACACTACGGGCAAGCCTATGGTTCATCTTATATGGCATATGAATGTTATTTCTGAGAGTGAGTGAATTCTTTCTATCTTGAGTTCCTAGTTGTTCTTAATATCTATTGTGTGTGGAACTACCACTTGATTCATGAATGAAAGGTAATATTGTTGACCTCTATGTTAGAGTAAGTGAGTGGGTTATAAATAACGCGTGGTGCTTTTGTGTCAAATCTTGAGGCAAGAATGTTACACTATTGTGCTTAGTCTATTTTAAATAGTCTTGGTGTGATGAGTTAGGAGAGTTATTTAAAAAGGACGTGTTGATTGCTCGAGGACGAGCATTGGTTTAAGTGTGGGGTGTTGATGGTAGGCTGTAATCTCGTGTTTTAGTCACTTATTGCACTCTAGTTTACTGCACTTTAATTGAGTTTGAGCTTTAATTGCTAGTGTTTTGCATTAATTGTGTGTTTTATACATTGTAGGAGGATTCCGAGCTATGTAGATGTTACAGAATGAATTTGAGTGATTTGGAGCTTTGAAGTCTGAGTAAAAGCCCAAGTGATAAAGCCGGGATCGCATTCGAGGATCAAAAACCACGTTTGGATATCAAAAAGTTAAGAAAAATCTGTACTCTGAGAAAACGACACTAGCGCGGCGCCCCGGCCTGTACATTTTCTAGCTGCTTGACAGATTTTAGCTCTTTGGATTTCCCCACTAATGCCCTGCATGGCGCATCGCCCCATGCGGCGTGCCTGGGCAATTCATACAGAGTAGTTATCCTATTTTGCGCAGGAAAAGGTATTTTTTTCTGGGCCCGACCCTACATGGTATATATACGTGGAAAAAAATTATTTTTGGGACCTTTAGAAACTTCTATGACCTAAGGAGGCTAAGGAGGAGGTGGAGAAGCAAAAGCACAAGGAATTCATCATTCAATCCTCACTCAAGACACCAGTTTGGATCGTTTTATATTTTTCTTTACTTCAAATATATTTGTGATGAATTGCTCCATATTTATGGAGTTGTTCTCTTTAGGGTTTGATGGATTTGGCATATTGATGTTTGTGTTGTGGATTATAACTCTAGTTTTTATGTATTGAATCGTTTTGGATGTTTTAATAGTTGCATCTATATTCACATGTTCATGTAATCGAGAGAGGCATAACTTATGATATCCTTGCATTATTTTGTTGGTTGACTTCATCAATTCTTCTTAGCAATCGAAAAAGGCTAGTTGAATTTTTGACTAAACCTAGTTAGGAGGATAATCGAAAGAGATTCTCCTAAAGACCAATCCACTACAAAGTCGTGCATATCTTCTCCGAGCTTAAATTGGTTCATATTATGAGGTTGAGACTTAATCGAGAGAAGAGTTTCTACTAAACATTTGAACAATAATTGAGTGAATTCGAGAGACTCACTTGAACATTAGAAGTGAATTAACTAGAGTTAAATTCCAGACATTTATCTTGCACCTCTCCAATCAACCCTTATATTCTCCCATTGATATCTTTTTTGCTTACTTTTGTTTCGATTATCATTCGTCAAATAGCTTTAGACTTTTAGTTAATTTTTTTAATCACATAATTCTAAACTGTTGATTATCTTGGATAGCAATCTAGCTATAAACTACGATAATACGGTTTAACTCCAATCACTGTGGATACGGTATTATATTATACTATATTAAACTAGCGAGCATATTTAAGTGTGTGTTTTGCGGTCGTCAGTTCACCAGGTGGTAGTGCGAATGCATGGCAACAGAATAACTCCAGATCCCAGGGAGCTCCAGGTCTTCTCGATCAGTAGAGGCAGCAATATCGGCTTCCACAGTCCAATCAGTCTAGCATAGAAGATCTGATGAAGGCCTTTATTATTAAGACATATGAGAGGTGTGCAACTTATGGCACAACTATTCGTGAACAGCGCAGAGCCATCCGAAACTTTGAGAGACAGGTGGGACAACTTGCAAATTTATGCTTTGAGAGGGTTCCAGGAAATCTCCCTGCTGATACTGAAAGAAATCCAAAAGAGACAATAAATGAGGTGTCTTTGAGGAGTGGGCACGTATTCAAAATCCCCATGGCAAAACAAAAAGGATGAGTTGATTGAAGCACAGGTAGAGATTGTGGAGGAGTAGAAAGATAGCAACATTCAAGAAGGTAAAGTGATGGTAGATGATGGTCTGAAGAAGAATGGGAAGACTGGAGCTTAGAAGAAGAAGAAAAATGGGAATTCAATGAGTGAGAAGATTGAGGAAATCAAATACATGTCTGCTCTACCTTTCCCTCTGAAGCAGAGAAGAGAGAAGCTGGACAAACAATTTTGGGCATTTCCTAGATGTGCTCAAGCAGGTGCATGTGAATCTACCATTCACAGAGGTGCTCTCTCAGATGCCAACTTATGCTAAATTCTTGAAGGAATTATTGTCCAACAAGCGAAAACTAGAAGAGACATCAGTTGTCAAGCTCATACAACACTGTAGTGCCATTCTGCAAAATAAGCTCCCTCAAATTGTGGACATCCAAGGAGTTTTACTATACCTTGCTCTTTAAGAAGTACTAAGTTTGAAAAATCATTGTGTGATTCAGGTGCTTCTATTAATATTATGCCTTTGTCTATTTTCAGGAAGTTGGAGGGAGAGATTGGATAAATCAAAACGATACCTGTGGCTTTGCAACTGGAAGATCAGACCACAATCATACTTGAAGGAATAGTGGAAGATGTGCTAGTTCGGGTGGATAAATTTGTGTTCCTTATGGACTTCATTGTCGTGAACATGGAAGAGAATTGAGAGGTCCCTCTGATTTTAGGGAGTCCCTTCTTGGCTACTAGCAAAGCTATTTTGGACATTCAAGAAAGGTAGCTCATACTCAGAGTGGGAGAAGAAAGGGTGGTCTTCCATATGGAAGGAGGAATGGGGGCCTTAAAAGAACGAGTTGGAGAGAGTAATAATGATAAGTGTGGGGTGTACGCAAAGAAGGCAGAAAAGAAACTTTCCGCATGGATGTGTGCACTAGTTCGGGTGTGCAAAGGAGACCCTGGCTTTGATTCAGACCCCAACTAGATAAATCAGGGGAGTTTTCATTACCTCTTACTTTTGTGTGTCATGGGACACACCATAGTTTAAAGTGTGGGGTGGGGCATGTAAATATGTACATCTGTGTTTGTTTTCTTTGTTTGAATTTTTATTTTTTGACTTCTCCGAACGATGGATTTCCTCGACTGTCTTCTTGACAGATCAAAGTCGAAGAAAAAATATTTTATTTTTGTTTAGGTGGTGTAATAATTTTCCCTTGATTTTTCTTTGTGCCGCAGTTCTTTTCTAAGGGTTTTGCTTGAACCGGGTGTAGTTAATTTTTCTTTTGTTAGGAATAGGGAATTCTTGTGCTGTAGTGTTAAATGAAGATAATTGTTCTTAGCTTTGTTGTGCCTTGAGAGTATTGGGTGCCTTACTCGTGACACCTAGGCCCAGTTCTTGACTCTTGGATAAGTGCCTAAAATTATTTGCTTTTTATGTCACTTAACTGCTTTGACTAGAGAGAAGGGACAGATTCGGTCCTAAGTGAGTTATATGCCAATCTGTGTGTGAGGATTTTGTTGATATTCTGTGCATGTCAGTTGATGTCTAGAACTTACCTTGTATGTTTGCAAAGCAAAATATAAGTCTTGTTTAGTCTAGGAAGTGATATAGACATTTCTTTGTTGAGCCAGATATATGCTTTTACCCACCTAATTGTTGTGTATTCTAGTTAGAAATGTTGAGCATATAATCCTATTTCTTTTGCAACCACAATACAAGCCTAACCCCTTTGTTTGAATTGACTATCTTTTTGAACCTTGTACCTCCTTGAGGACTTGAATTTGTTATGAGCTTGTTAAAAGTTAACTGGAGGTATGGGGCTTTGTGTGGAACTGAGAAAAATGGAGAAAGGTACACTATTTTAAAATTTGTGAGAGCCGCTTGCAGGGAATTGAAAGAATAAAAGTGAGTTTGCTTGGAAAAACAAATCAAAACTTAGAAAAGAAGAAAAACTTGATTTCTTGCTAGTGGTAGTTCTCATCTTGTTTGTGCTTAAAGATATTGAGAGCTTGATGCTATTATGTGTGAAGGTTGGGGTTTGATTCTACACAATTGTGGGGTTTAAATTATTAATGTATATGTATTAAAGTTCTTAGGGAGGTGTAGTCACTATATCCAAATGTATCCTACCCGGCCCGCAACCTACATTATAACCAAAAGAAAGTCCTACTTGATCCTTGATTGAATGAGCTCAAATTAGTAGAGTATTACACTACGGGCAAGCCTATGGTACGTCTTCTATGGAACTTGAATTTTATTTATGAGAGTGAGTTAATTCTTTCTATCTTGAGCTCTTAATTGTTCTTGAGCTTTATAGTGCGGGGAACTACTCTCTATTGATTGTGTGAGGGCACATGATTTGTGAAGAAAAGATAAAGTGTTTGACCTCTGTGTTAGAGTAAGTGAGCAATTTTTTGAAATATGCATGGTGCTTTTGAGTTGAGTCTTGAGGCAATGGTGTTACGGTAGGGTATTTAGTCTGCTTTAAAAATTCTTGGCGTGATGCGTTAGGGAAGTTTATGATAAAAAGGTCGTCTCTATGTGAAGTATAGTTTGATTTCTCGAGGACGAGCAATGGTTTAAGTGTGGGGTGTTGATGGTAGGCTAGAAACTCGTATTTTAGTCATAGTTCGTACTCTAATTACTGCATTTTACTTGCGGTTGAGCTTAAATAATGGTATTTGCACTTATTATGTGTTTTACACCTTGCAGGAAATGATTCTGAGCTATGAAGATAATTTGGAGCTAAATTGAACAAGTTGGACCTTTGAAGTCTGAGTAAAAGCCCAAGAAATTAAGCCGGGATCACTTCGGGGGTCGAAATCCAAGTCTGCATGTCAAAACATGAGAAAAAAGATTACTCTAAGAAAAATGCACTACCACGCCGCAGGGCGCAAGGTGGTAGTGCAATTTTTCTGCAGAGTGTAAAAATCAGCCCTCTGAAGTTCTCCACTGGTGCGGCGTACGGGGGCACCGCGCCCTGCATCGCGAATGTGTATTTTTGTCAGAGTACTTTCCCGTTTGGCTTGGAAAAGGTAGTTTCTTTCGGACCCCTTCCTACATGGTATAAATAAATCAAAAACACGATTTTTAGAGGACTTATTACAGAAGACTGGAAGAGCATTGGAGACTCAAAGCACAATGATTCATCATTCTTGCCTCAACTCAACACTCGAGTTTGGATTGAATTCATGTTTTTTTATTATTCAGCTTCATTTGTGATGATTTCTCCATGAATATGGAGTAGTTTCCCTTAGGGTTTGACGGATGTGGTGTATTGATTGATATTTGTGAATTTTAATGCTAGTTCTTTGCTCGAATTTGTTTATGGAGCTTTGAATTGTTTGCAACTTTATTCACCAGTATATTTAATCAAAAGAGGAATATTGTGGTGATTATTTGTGCATTATTTTGTTTGGTTTAATTAAGTGATTCTCTAGGTAATCGAAGGAGCTTGTTGAGTTGTTGATAAAATCAAGTAAGGAGCATATCCGAGAGACGTTTTTCTGAAGACTAATCCATTAACTCATGCCACAATGCTTATATTAGTTCACCTCGTAGAGTTAAGATTTAATCGAGAGAGAAATTTTGGCTACACGTTTAAACTAATCATCGAGTGAATTCATGAGAATCATTAAAATATTAGAGTGAATTGAACTGGAGTTGGGTCCCAAATAGCTATCTTGCACCTATCCTGTCACGACCCTTATTTCTCCCACTGATTATTTCGGTGTTGCTCAACTCTTGTTTTTCTGTGATCAATTGTTACCTGCTTTAGTTTTCATAGTTAATTTTAGTTATAAGTCATCCCAACCAAAGTTTTAATTATCCTGAATAGCGGTAAGCTAGAAATTACTTGAACATTGTTTAAATCCAATCTCTGAGTAGACGATAATTAAACTACACTATCTTTGACTAGTGAGCAATAATTTTGTATTGTGTTTTACGTTTATCATGTTTATTTATGGAAGAAGAAAAAACTAAAAAAGAATATTGAAGAGAGATAAAAGAAGAAATGAAGTAAAAAGTTATTGAGGGAAGGGGATCCCTTAATCAATGTAAGTTATTAAGTTAAAATTGCGTGGGGTATTATATTTTTCTCTTTTTAAAATGCTAATTTTCATTACTGCTTAAAAGGTAAAAGAATATATTATTTTTGGAATAAACAAAGAGTGTTGTTGCTTATGAGAATAACCTTTAAATAAGGATCAAGCACGTTAAAATCCCACTTTTTGTTATAGTTTTTATTTCTCTATATCAAGTTCCTAAATCGTTCAATATCTCTAGATCTCTATCTCTTAAATAAAGAATATTAAACAATAGTACCGAATAAAACATTTATTAAAACAAAAATCCTTCCTATTAAAAGAAGGGAAATTTTTTTGGCAATATCAACTACATTCCTTAAAACTCACCTAAAACAACTCCCACTTTGTCTCAATCAATCCCTCGAAAAACGCATAAAAAATCAGTTAGGATTCATCCTAATTTTGGGGCTTGTTTAATTATTTTAAATAACGAAAGGTTGTCCAATCAACAGTGTGACATATATATTTGGTATAATATAGGAATAAACAATATATATCACATATTTTATTTTTACACCAAAAGATATTATGCTATATTTATACCATTCATATAAATGATACAGTAAATATTTTGGTGTATATATTTATATTTGTATAAATATTTTAGAGAATATTTGAATGCGTAATGAAGGGACAAAAAATTAGAATAAAGAAAAAGACGAGAGGATTTCTGAATGCTAAATCATGCAACTGAAATATTAGAATAGAAAATAAGAGGAGAGAAAGTGTGAAAAGATAAATAATAAAAAATGATTCCACGATTTGTGGCCCATGCTTCAACAAATTGATACGCCCTTGTAGATAATCACTCATGAATAATTTGCAGGTTATGAAGCACCAATTCTGAGGTATCCATTGCTTCTCATGTTCAGTTGGGAGTTTCATGATAACTTTAAGTTGCTTCTTCTTTCCTATTTCACGGTTGCTATTTTCTTATATATTCCTATATATATAGGCCTGCACTATATGCACATTCTAGGATGTTGTCCCGATCTGAAATTCATGAAAGGTAAGACAATATCCAAATCAACCAAATCATATAAATATAAGATAAACTATTGTCATGATATAAATAAAGTATTCTAAATCTCAGGAACTTCAATCAAAGCGAAAACTACTATAATAACTCCCACAATCCAGTAGTACGAAGTCATGAGCAACTAAATTAAATTCAATTGAGTCCCAAATATAATAATACTACCTAAACCAAATAACAGTAAAATGGATAAAAGGGAACTCCATAAGCTGTGAAACAGGAACGACAACTTACTCGAAGTCTCCTGATAACCTCTAAGTGCCCTCCTGAAAGCCATTAGGTCCAGCACCAAGATCTGCATAAAATGTACATAATCATAGTATGAGTGTAACGACCTGACCGGTCGTTTGAGCATTTGCATTTCGCTCGGTAGTCTGGGGGCACGAATAACTCAGTATGATGTATTATGACTGGTGTGTATCGTCGGTTTTGGTTTTCAGGTGATCTAGAGTTTATTTGAAAGAATGAATTTCATCGTTGAAGCATAAGTTGGAACAGTTGACCAATTTTGACTTTTTTGAATTTGACCTTGGAATGGAGTTTTGATAGTTCCTTTAGGTCCGGATGGTGATTTTGGACTCGAGCATATGCCCCGATTTGCATTTGGATATTTCTAGAATGATTCAGCACTAATTGGCGAAAATTGAATATTTGAAGGTTTGGAAGTTCATAAGTTTGACTGAGAGTTGACTTTGATGATATCAGTTTCAGATTGTGGTTTCGAGAATTGGAATAGCTTTTTTGTGTCATTTGAGACTTGTGTGCAAAATTTGGGTTCATTTCGGGTTGATTTGATATATTTCGGCACGAGTTTTGAAAGTTGAAAGATTCAAAGTTCATTATGTTTGATTTACGGTGCGATTCGTTGTTTCGATGTTGTTATGTGTAGTTTGAGGCCTCGAGTAGGTTCGCGTTATGTTATTGGACTTGTTGGTATATTTGGTTGGAGTCCCGGGGCCTCGGGTGTTTTTCCGGTGTTATCAGATCATTTTGGGCTACTTTGGATGCTGGTTTTCTGATGTCTGGTTTTGTTCTTCGCGTTCGCAAGGAGACTCTCGCATTTTCGAAAAAGGATTTGGCTGCTGGGAATTTGTTCTTCTCAGTCGCGAAGAAGAAATTTTTGCTGCACAGGGCAGACTTTGGAAGCTTATATCTTATAATCTATTATGATCCAAAAACGAAAGTTGTAGCCCTTGATGTCTAGGTTTTAGAAAATCAAATCATTTTTCATTTAGAGTTTTATACAATAAGTTATGACCATTATATTAGAGGCTATTTGAGAAGAGTTTGGAAATGGCTATTGAGAAATTTGGTCATCGCGAACGTGAAGGGAAGGTCGCATACGCGAAGAAGGAAGTCTTGGCAGTGTTATAAGTCCTCTATTTCGGACCTTTGAGCCATTATTTCATATTTGAGTTGTAACTTCTTTTTTGGCAATTGAAAATTGAAAATTGAAAATCGAAATTTGAAAATTGTTGAAGCAATTTCAAGCATATGGATTGGGGTAAGTGTTCTTTACTTGGTTTTGATTTTATTTCACGAATCTATCTTCTTTTTTGGCAATTGGTTGATGAATTTTAAAGAAGAAATTTGAGGTTTTAGTCTAGAACTTCATAAAGCAAATTTTCGAGTTTTACATCGATTTGGAGTCGGATTTGAGTGAAACTAGTATGGTTGGACTCAAACTTGAATGAATTGTCAGATTTTGTAAGTTTTATTAGGTTTCGAGGTGCGGGCTCGGGTTTGACTTTTTGGTTGATTTTGAGATTTTGAGTAAAGATTCGACCTTTGTCAATTGGAATTGTTTCCTTAGGCTTTATTTGATGTATTTGAGTTGCTTTTGGCTAGTTGCGAGCTGTTCGGAGGTCGGTATGTGTGGGAAGGCATTTTTGGAGCGCCGTTTGGCTTGCTTGGTATTGGATTTGGCTTGTTCGAGGTAAGTAACACTTCTAAACTTGGTGCTGAGGGTATGAAACCCCGAATTACATGTTATGTAATTGATGTTAAGGTGACGCGCATGCTAGGTGACGGGCGAGTGGCCACGCACCGCGTGAATTGTGATTTAGTCGATTCCACGGAACTGTGTAGCTATCTTATCTGATTATTTTTACTGTACTCTATGTGTTAGAGAACTTGAGTTGTAATTTATGCTAGAAATCACTTTAAGGCTATATGCTGGTACTATTGGGACCCACATCGGTCGTTCTTTGCTGTTGAGTTATTTTCTTAATTGTAGTTATGTGCTTAGTCACATTCTTCATTTCATATCATATCTCAGTCTCTATAATCGTATATTGTAACATCTCATATCATTGATTAGGGTTTCTTAGCATGAGTGCTGTGAGCCCGTGAGACTGGAAAGATTGATGACTAAGTAACGCTGAGGGCCTGTTATGAGTGACATTTATGGGATCGGGCTACACGCCGCAGAATATTTTATTGATTTATTCCTAGATTTGGCTTATTTTTGCACTTGGGCTGAAGGAGCCCCTCCAGAGTCTGCACAACCACAATGAGCGCAATTGATATTATATTGAGGGTGGATCTTCCCTGGGATGGATTGGCCCTATACAGTACTGAGTGACTGAATGTTAGTTTTTATATATATATATATATATATATATATATATGGATCTTCCCTGGACTGGATTGGCCATATACAGTACTGAGTGACTGTGCACGAGTTGTCATTTATATTTGGGCTGGATCTGCCCTGTACAGTGCCAGGTGACTGAGTGTGCTGAATATTGAGCATGATGAGTGGAAATGCGAGACAGTGAGATTGAGTACTCTAAGAGTGTGAGTACATGAGTTCATTACTGTGCTGCATTGCATTAGACATACATACTTGATATGTAGGCATAGAGAAGTATTTTTTCTCATGCTATCTGATAGTGGAATTTCTTACCCGTCGTTAAAGTTTTTGAGAAAAATCACAGATTCCAAACTTACTCATATTTTTGGTGATTTTAGCAAAAGAATTGAGTTTTACTGTTATTCTTAGAAAGAAAATATTTATTTTCTGAAATTGTATACGAGCTGAGCATTTTATTATTGGGTTATTAGTTGTGCTGCTTTAAATTGTTGTGTTATGAGATGTTATTGGCCATTGGAATTGGACTCTGACCCTTGTCCCAGCTCATCACTACTTTCAACCTAAGGTTAGGTTTGTTGCTTATTGAGTACACGGGGTCAGTTGTACTCATACTTCACTTCTGCACCTTGTGTACAGATGTTGGATGCTGATGTAGCTACGTACGTCGGGAGCTGGATATGAAGATGTACATGTGCTCCAGTCATAGCTGCCTCTTGATCTTGGTAGCTTTAGTAATTTCAGATCTGTTCATGTATATTTCAAACAGATGGTGTATTTTATTTCAAACTAATTTTGTAAACGCTATATCTTAGAAGCTCATAATTTGTACTACTAGTTCTTGGGAATTATTTGTATGATGGTTCAGTTGTATTAACATTTCTTCTCTTAATTTATATCATTTGAACAGGTTTATAGTTAATTGGCTTACTTAGCGTGTTGGGTTAGATGCCATCACAACGGTTTGAATTTTAAATGAGTACCAAAACAACGTGTACTCAATAAGTATCAATATTAATTTTGAAGGCATAGTGGCGAGATAACAAAAGCATGATACTCAATTCCTCAACCTGGACAATCCATAATAACATGATATAATAGAAAATAACTAAGAATAATAGATATAGCAATGAGGTGCAAAATCAGAGATAGAATAAGCATGCTTCTCAAATAAGATAGCCAAAACACAGTACAATTGCTAAATCCACAAATAAAGATGATACACACCAAGTAACGTCTAGAAGAATGATTCTACATGAGTTTAGGATTATCATGCACGCTAAAAGCTCAATCATAACTGATATCAAGCACATCCCATGTGCTCTACCATGGTCCAGTATGTCCCACTGTTGATACTCAATTTTGCCAACATATTTTTATAAAGTATTTCTAGATATTTATAGCCTTCATACTTTTGGAAAATTGTTATTACAAAAGTTTCAATGATTTTATTTCATAAGCTTTCTAAATTAATTTTTGACATTATAATTGGTAAATATTCATTAATTACTTTCTTAAATTACTAATAAGCGTTTAAGTATTTAACTTAATTATCTATATTTTAAGCATATTTTATAGTATTTTACATAATGTTTATACAATTGTATTCGCATTTTTACACTATCTACACATTTTTTTGCAATAATAGTCTATATTCTATATATAATTGCATTTGTTGCATTATTTAGGTCAAAATAGCATTTTATATTTTTACAATCTTTAGTCACTATTTTAAAAGTATTAAATTGCATAAGTAGTATTTTTATATATTTGTTAGTTATTTTATTAATTTATTTTTTAATTTTTACTTGTTTAATTCTAGCACAAAATTAAGCTAGTTTTCGGACCACATAGGCCCAAAAACACCAGGCCCAACCCCTGATTTGCCTACAGGCCCAAGCCAAACAACCCCTTTATTCACAACCCGGCCGAGACCTGCTTTCTCGACCCGCTCTGCCTTATTTTGATCCTGGCCATTGATCTTAAGAGATCAACGGCCTAAAATAAACCTCCCCTTCTCCTTATATCCCCATAACCCAAACCCTAATCCCCATTCTCTACCACCGAGCCGCCCTCACACACTCTCAACTCCCTCATTTTCTCTGTAAATCCCTAGCAGTTGCCCAACCTATAATCCAACCTCCATCCGAGATAAATATGGAAATCTTCCATATTTCCTTTCCTTTTCTGCACACACAATGATTCTTTCTATCTTCTGAACATTACGCGTTTGGTATCGAGTTATTTATGGAAGCTAATCAGTTGGTGTTTGTTCGACTCCTCTTTTGTATAATCATCATGTCATTGACTTTATACATTCACAACAAGGTCACATGGGTCCGATTCAGTGAGATCTTTGGCTAATTTTTGACTTTCCTATCAAATTAGGATTTGTCCGATTTTTACCCTATTTGATTTGGAATGGGTTCTGCATGTGATTCTTTCCTTATTTTGTGTTATAATTGGTATTTTCCTTTCCTGTACTAAGCGAATCGAACACTATATAAAACCCTCCCCAATTTCCCTAAAACGGATCCTAATCATGACTCTCTCTCTCTCACTTACACTTGCTCTATTTTGCTATGAAACTATTGTGTTTAATTAATCAGTGGCTGACTGAAAGTCAATGCCACTATGGTGGTGTCAACCTCCTCCTCCAGTTCAAGCACTGCTCGGAGCCTATCTCGAGGCTCTTGTGAACTCTGAAGCACTGCGGATTGGGGGCTCTCATTATTCTCTTCAATCATTGTCGTTTGAGCCATTGCTAAGGCCCTAACGTTTCTCGCTACTTGCTCACTTATTTTATTCTCTTTTCTGCTTGTGTTCATGTTCGATGTCTTGATATTATATGAATTTATGTGATCATCATAATTTCAACATTGTGTTACCTTTGTATGCCATCTTGTTCATTTAATACTATCCAACAATTTTAGTACTCTAGCATAAACCTGCCTACGTCATGAACTTTCGAACATGTTCATTATGTGTAATTAACCTTGTTTATTCTTGACCTTCTAGGTTTGCCTAACTATTATAAGTGTGAGTCCTACATTTGTTGCCTGCTATGAGTTCACCTTTATGTCATGTTTTTTGCATCAAGACCTCTCCATAATGACTTATGTTTTCCCATAATCTCTAATGTGCTAAGTCTCTTGTCAAGCTAAGTGAATGCCTGTAAATAAATTTGGATCATGCTCTTTAGTTTTGCTTGTTTTTCTGTGACCATGTCTTCTTTAGACTTTCATGTTATGACATTCTTGTAAAGACTGTTGTTGGTTTTTTTCTAGAGTTAGTTCACAAGCATGTCTCTCCTAGATTCACATGTTAAGGATCCTATATCTGAAGTCTCACTAAAATTAGTTTTGGACCATGTTTGCTTTGCGTTCTTGCTTCATGCACCTTCTGCCATCCTGTGATGTCCAACATGTCGTTGTGAACTTGTTTCTATATGTGCCATAGGTGCTTGTAGGAGATTTTGTGCAACCTTGTTTTTGTTCCTTTGTTTGGGAATCTCTTCTCTTTGTTTGCTATAGTATTAAGGTCTAAATGCCTAAGTCTTGAAGTTGTTTGGATGGCTTAATACATTGTTTGTCACTTGTATTGTTACGACTAGTTTGGTATTTAAATGGGTAAGCAAAGGCAGTTGTTTTATTGTTTGGGCCTGACTGTTGGGAAAATTTTGGTATTGGGAACATAAGCATATCGACAGCCATCCGGAATATGAGCCTGCTCGTCCATATAAGGCTCCCAGCTTAGTTGAAGGCCTAGATGCATCGCTGCATTATTTTTTTATTTGATAAGTTATGCAATATTAGTTTTGATGATTTGTCAAACTTCATGGATGAACCAGATAAGGAACCTCATACAACTAGTTCCCTTGGGCTCATTACAACTAATTAGATGTCTGGTTTAATTCTCAAGGAAATCAAATAAGGGAACATCAGAGGGAACAAATGGGATCAGTTCCTCCGGTCGTCGTACAAGTCAACTCTACAGATGTTAAAGCTGCTATATTGTACTCACAACAGTACATCAGCACTTTTGAAGCTTGCTAGGGAGACACGCTCTTGCATCATCTTTCATGACCTCATACATATATTATCAAATGAGGCAGAGGTTTCACTCAATACTTGCAAACCTAAATATTCATTCTCTCAAGTGTGCATCCGCCCTTGTTTTCTCAAGTGCATTGAAGAACAAAGCAGCTACAAAACAAAGGACCAAATCCCAGCATTAATTATGTCTTGTGTCCTTTAGTACTATCGTGTCTTTGTCTTATGTTATTAACTTGTAATCTTAAACAACTTTTCAGAAGCATTTAGTAGGACATCTTTTAAACCATTATTGTTTTGGTTGTTTTGACTAGAGTTTTTCAAGTGCGTAGCTTTGTATTAGAGTTATTACAAAGAGGCTTACAACAGAGTTGTTGTAAGAGGTGAAAGATTAAGAGTTTACTTCCTAGATTGTAATAGGTTGTAATATGAAGTTTGCTTAGTTAGTGAATTTAAAATCCTACTAGAGTAGGTCGTGGTTTTTAATCCCGTGAGCTGGGAGTTTTCCCCTTAAATATTGTGTGTTCTTTATTTACCAATGTTTACCTTGGGAATGATAGAGAACCAGGTTCTCTATACAATTCTGTGTACCGTTAGTTTCTTTCAATTGGTATTAGAGCAGGTTCTTTCTAAAAGGATAACACCTAGAAAGGATTTTCATGGCTGCTCCACCAAGCTTCAAAGAAAGGAAATCAACCAACAGACTACGAAGATTCAACGTCCAATACTATGGTTGGTGGAAAATAAGAATTCATGACTTTATCATGGATGAGGATTCCGAGCTATGGGATGTGATCTGCAATGGTCCTTTTGTTCCCATGTAATCTATAGGTGAGGGAACAACTACAATCCCAAAGATAAGAAAGGAGTACAACAATGCTGATTGAAAGGCCATCGAGAAGAACTTCAGGGCAAAAAGATTCTTGTTTGTGGCATTGGACCAGATGAATACAACTGCATATCAGCCTGTCAGTCTGCCAAGGAGATCTGGGAAGCTCTCCAAACTGCGCACGTGGGAACCACTCAGGTCAAGTAGTCAAAAATCGACATGCTTACTACTGAGTATGAACTTTTCAAGATGAAGGAGGATGATTCTATATATTAGTACATGCACACACACTTTACCTTCATCATCAATGAGCTTCGCTGTTTTGGAGAAGTCATCCCAAGAATCAAAGTGGTAAGAAAAATACTCAGTGTGTTACCGAGTTCCTAGGAGACTAAAGTTAATGCTATCACTAAACCCAAGGACTTGAAAACGCTGACCATTGATAAACTCATTAGAAATCTAAAAACCTATAAGATGAAGAAAAAGAAGGATCTTAAAAGAAGAGATCCCAAAAAGGAGAAGAACCTAGTTCTCAAGGCGGACAACAGTGACTCAAGTGGTGATGAAACAGACATGGCCTATCTTACTCGGAGATTCCAGAAAATTGTTCGTAAAAATCGAGGAATTCCCAAGAGAGACAGCTCCAGCAGAAATACCAAAGGCAATGATTGCTATCACAAGTGCGGAAAGCCAGGACATTTCATCAAAGAGTTTCCTCTTCACAAGCAGGACCACTACAAACACAATGCTGATAAGGTAGTCAAGAGGAACCCGGTCCCTGACAGGAGGTTCAAGAGAAGAGATGTCGCTAACAATGTTCTGAAGCAAGCGCTGGTTGCTTGGAGAGATTCCTCTATTGTGAATTTGAAGGTGATGATGACCAAGGAGACACCTCCATGATGGCTGTTGAGAGTGAGTCTACAAAGTATGATTCCATATTTGCATTCATGGCAAAATTTAATGATGACGAAGACAATGATGATGATGAGGTAAATTTTCTTGATGTTCAAAGAAACTTACAAACTTACTCTCAAAAGAAACTGGTATCTTTAGCAAATGTTTTGATTGATGCTTATCACAACCTCATTAATGATTAAAATGCTTTAACTGAAATTGAAGACGTAGAACAAGAGAGAGATGATATGATGGTTGTAGTTGTAGATTTGAAAGAACAAGTGGATAAAATAACTGGAGAAAACACCCTGTTGAAAAATCAAATGGAAAAGTGGATGAACACCCCTAAGGGAAAGGAAGTGGCAAGTGAGGCACAACTTAAGAATGAAAGTGAACTCAAAAATGTAAAATCATGTCCGGTTACTGAACTTGAAAAGAATAGACAACTTCAATAGGACTTAAGAAGGATTGAAAATGATCTAGATAAGTCACTTTAGTAGATCTGGTCCTCTGATACTATCACTTCTATGTATAAAAGTAATGTGACTGATAACTGGCTTTTTACTCATTGTGGTCAAACTGGTCATTACAAGGACTCTTGTAAAGACAATTTTAGTCCCAACAGAAAAATAAAGTTTTTGTTGAAAAAGTAACCACTTCTAAGGATTCTGGTTCTCTGAAAAAGAAATATATGATGCCTACATGGACAAAAAGAAGTTTGATTCACCCATTCTATGAATACAAGGGACCCAAACTCATTTGGGTTCCTAAGTCTAATAAATTATTTTCTTGTGCAGGCAGAAGTGAGGGGAAGCAGCCAAAAATTGTACATGGATAGTGGCTTCTCTAAACACATGACTGAAAAAATCTATGATTTCCTCTCACTCAAGGCCTTGCAAGGTGGGAGTGTGTCCTTTGGAAATGGCAAGAAGGGATACATTCTGGGCGTTGGAAAGATTAGAAAAATACTCTCCCACTCAATTGAAAATATGTATTATGTAAATGGCTTGAAATACAGCCTGTTGAGTGTCTCCCAAACTTGTGATAAAGAAAAAAAAGTGGAGTTCTTGTCAAAATCCTTTACTATCACTAATCTCATAACTGGTGAAGTGGTTCTGATTGCAAAAAGGTTCAAGAACATCTATGTTGTAGATTTTGACTCTCTAAATGGTGGTGATCTTACATGCCTATGTGCCATTGATGATATTGCTGACCTATGGCCCAGATGACTAGGGCATGAAAGTTTCTCTTTGTTGAAGAAGCTGATCAAAAAGGACCTGGTTCGTTGGCTACCAAAGTCAAAGTTCAAGGATCACAAAGTGTGTGATGCATGTGTGAAAGGGAAGCAAGTCATGTCCTTATTCAAACAAAAGAAGATGTGAGCACCTCAAGGCCACTGGATCTTCTTCATATGGATCTGTGTGGACCTATGAGGATACCTAGCAGAGGAGGAAAGAAGTACATCTTTGTGATTATTGATGACAATTCCTAATTCATCTGGACTTTATTTCTAAGGACCAAGGATGAAACCTATCAGTTTTTGTTGCCTTTGTGAAGCAGATTCAAGTGAAGATGGGCTATAATATTATGAGTACTAGGTCTAATCATGGCACCGTGTTTGACAATGCCAAGTTTGATGAATTCAGTGCTGAAGATGGTATAAGTCATAATTTTTATGCTCCGAGAACACCTCAACAAATTGGTGTTAAGGAGAGGAGAAATAGAACTCTCGAAGATATGGCTAGGACAATGCTGATTGAAAGTGGTGTGCCAATGAGCTTTTGGGCTGAAGCAGTAAACATTGCCTGCTACTTGATTAACAAGTGCATGATCAGGTCCCTTCTTGACAAGAAACCTGTGAATTGCTCAATGGGAGAAAGCCAAAGTTGACTTACCTAAGAGCATTTGGATGCAAATGCTTTGATCTCAACAATGGTGAGGAAGCATTGGGAAAATTTGATGCAATAAGTGATGAAGAAAATTTTCTTGGTTACTCCTCTCAAAGCAAGGCATATAAAGTCTACAAAATAAGAACTCAATGTGTAAAGGAATGTGTGCTTGTAATCTTTGATGAATCACACCACTCAAGTGGGAAGGATTCACATGATAAGGATTATCAAGATAGAGATTTCTCAAAAGTCCATAGAGAAGCCATAGATATAGTAAATGGGAAGATAGACCTAATGTGCCAGGTGAAGGAGGTAGGTGAAGAAGAGGAAATAGAATCTCCAGCTCAAATAGAGAAACCTGGTACCTTATCACCGCAGCTGAAGCTGACAATAGGGTTGTTGATGTTGTATTAGGTACTCCTGATGCAGAAAAAAGAAATGGCCTTCATATTTCTGTTGATACCAATGATGGGTCACAAATATGTAAGAACCTAATCCCTCACACTTTGAAGTTAAGGTGTCTAACTGGAAGCACAAGAGTTCACATCCTCTTCAAAAGATCACTTCTTTGGACTTTGGTATTCAAACTAGATCCAAGGCAAGAAGTATGTTTGCCTTCTCAGCCTTCTTGTCTCAAATTAAGCCAAAACATATCAAGGAAGCATTGAAAGACATTGACTAGAATACTGCCATGCAAGAAGAGCTCCATCGGTTTGAAAGGAATAAAGTGTAGCACTTGGTTCCCCGACCCTCAAATAGAACAATGTTTGGAACCAGGTGGGTGTTCAGAACAAACTTGATGAGTTTGGCAATAAAAAAAGATACAAAGCTAGGCTGGTGGTCCAAGGTTACAACCAAGAAGAAGGGATTGATTACGATGAAACTTTTGCTCCTAATGCTAGAATGGAAGCCATCAGAATTATCACTGCATCTGCATCTCATATGGAATTCAAATTGTTCCGAATAGATAATAAGAGTGCATTTTTGAATGATATCTGAGGGAGGAGGTTTTTGTCAAGCAACCACCTGGATTTGAATGTCATGAACATCCTGAACATGTCTTTAAGCTCGACAAAGCTTTATATAGATTGAAGCAGGCCCCTCGTGCATGGTATGAAAGATTGTCCGTATTCGTTCTTGAGAATGGCTTCACTAGAGGGAAAATTGACAACACTCTGTTTATTGAGAAACTAGGGAGAAATCTGCTGATTTTGCAAGTCTATGCTGATGACATCATTTTTGGTGCAACAAATGATTCCCTTTGTAAAGAGTTTGCAAAGCTCATGGTAAGTGAATTTGAGATGAGCATGATGGTGGACTAGACTTCGTCGTTGGGCTACAAGTAAAGCAAACCTCAAAACATACAATGATAAGTCAACAAAAGTACATCAAGAAGAAACTAGGGATGAATGAATAGTGAAAGAAGATGAAGGAATCGAGGTCTCCAATCAGCATGTCATAACAGCGGAAGTGAGTGTGAATGAGGAGTTGAGTTCTTGTAAGGCCCCAAAAAATTTCACCCAAACTCAGGTTTCATGATATCGAGGTAGACTTACGCGTTGAACAGTGTGTTGGGGAGTTGAAGAAAAGTTTTGGAAGTGCAGGGCATTCTGTGGTCCATTCTGCGGTCGCAGAACTGATCTGCGGACCACAGATCTGTCGCAGACTGAAGCAGAAATCTAGGAAAATTTTCGAACCATTATGCAGTCCAGTATGCGGCCGCAGAATCATTTCGTGGGCCGCACAACCTATCATAGATCCAACATGAAGATTTACGGAGGGGAGTTCTGCGGCGCATTATGCGGCCGTAGAATTGGTCTGCGGATCATAGACTAGTCGCAAAGTCAGACAGAAGTGCCCAGTTCCGGAGGGCATTATATGGTCCATTTTTACGGACCGTAAAAGCATTATGCGGTCGCATATGCGACCGCAAATCTTTATCGGGGCATCATTTTTTTAATTTTTTAACATGACCCAATTTTAATTAAAAGCCTTTGGGCTCATTTGGAAGGCAAAAACCTGTCATTTTAGAGAGAAGAGGGAAGTGTTCTATAAAGAGAGAAATAAGCTTTATGTGCTTTATTCATCAACATCTTGTCCAGGCTTTGAAAAACAACAGGAAATCTCACAAGATTTTCATCCAAGAGGTAAGGTTCTATCCCTAGTCTTAAATTATGAGTTTAAGTAGATGATGGGTGATTGGGAGTATGATTCTTGGGTATGAGAGTTGTTATTTATGCATGCATGTAGCAATGGGGATGGCGGGGAGGTAATTGAACTAGTATGAGTAAACTCTTGGTATTGAATTAGTTGTGGATTGAAGGAAATCTTGTGGAAGAACCTTGTAATCAAATTCGCACACCTAGTGTTTGATAAAATGCTCAAATAAGCTGAAACAACAAATATCTTCCTAATTTGTGTTCAATTTTGCTATGTCTCTAAATAGATCGAAGTTGCTAGGATTTTTAAAACTGTGTAGTGAATTAAGGAAAATTCAAAGCAAGGTATGAAGGCTAAACTCTTTTTCTGGTATTGGAATTCCCATGTTATTAGAAAACACCATCGTGTGAAGTTCGAATATGGAACACTATTGATGTGGGGTATTCAAACTAGTAGAATTGATTTCCGATTGGCGTAACGTGTCAGAACCTTTGTGTGTAAATGATTCTCTATTTTTGACTTAATTATGTTATACCCCTTTGGCGAAGAAGATCTTGTATGAAATCGATGTGATTAAAAACTTATTTCTCATATGATAAAACCTTATGAACCTACTCTTACTAAGGCCAAAGGTGCCAAATGGTTGATTTGAAAGGGAACTCTGTTTTACCAACTATTGTCGTTTTGGGAATCCGAAGTGTGGCATTTTGAATACACCTGTACCCGCATACATTGGAGTGAGGCGACGGGGCCACTTTGTGTAGATTTGTGGTATTGTGAATACACCTCCACCCACATACCTTGGGGTGAGGCAGCAGGGTAACTTTGTGTAAAGTTTGTGGCATTGTGAATACACATCCACCCGCATACATTGGGGTGAGGCAGCAGGGCCGTTTTGTGTAGAGATTCTAGTGTTGTGATTGTACCTCCACCCGCACACATTGGGGTGAGGCAACAGGGCCGCTTTGTGTAAATTTAGTTGTAGAGGATCCCCGACTTAAGAACTCATAAATGTTATTGAAAGCTATTAATAAATTTTCTATGGCTTTATTGGCTAACTAAGCCTTTTATTGTTACCATGATTCATCATATTCATGTTGTATTTCCATGTCCTTGCATAGGTGTTTGGTTTTCATACTAATACAATTCGACATGTACTAACTTCCCTATTTCCAGGGGCGCTGCATCTTTAATGGATGCAGGTGGTTCCACAGCGGAGGTCATTGACCAGTGATAGCAATACACTCTCTTCCCGGTTGTCTTGGTGAGCCCCACTTCATTTCGGGGTCGTGCATCTTTTGTTGTATGTGTACTATGTTTTGAGGTATAGCTGGAGCCTTGTTGTCGGCACTATCATTGTATTCTTTTGTATCTATTAGAGGCTCCGTACACATGGTGTGGGTTGTGTATTGGTATTGGGAAGGTCAAGATAGTAATTTCGAATGTGTATTACATATTCAACTTCAACTATGAAAGTGTAATGTATTTTGAGACTTTATAAATGAAGTAATAAATGGTGATGGAATTAGTGTTGTTCATGAACCCTCTTGGTGTTAATTAATGAAGTTTACCTTCTCTTTATTTATGAGTGAGTTGGGTAGAAGGAAATCTAGTAGGCTTGCTCGGCCAGGTTATCTTGATTGAGCGCCGGTCGCGCTCCCCGAGGTCGGGGTGTGACAGTTCTCGTCTTGTTGAGAGGACACATGAATTTGAAACCTCTAGGTTCAAAGTGCTAAAGAGGTTGTCTCTGTCTTAGGTAATTTTCCATCTTCTTCTCTTGATATAGAAGTTTTGGGTACTGAGGGTGACAGGGATGCGAGTCATGTACTTAAAGGAGGCTCTACTTTTTCTGAAAAAGATCCTGATGCTATGGCTTTAATGGCTAACTAAGCCTTTTATTGTTACCATGATTCATCATATTCATGTTGTATTTCCAAGTCCTTGCATAGGTGTTTGATTTTCACACTACTACAATTTGACATGTAGTAACTTCCCTATTTCCGGGGGCGCTGCATCTTTAATGGATGCAGGTGGTTCCACAACGGAGGGCATTGACCAGTGATAGCGGTACACTCTCTTCCCGGTTGGCTTGGTGAGCCCCACTTCATTTCGGGGTCGTGCATCTTTTTTTGTATGTGTACTATGTTTTGAGGTATAGCCCGAGCCTTATTGTCAGCACTATCATTGTATTCTTTTGTATCTATTAGAGGCTCCGTAGACATAGTATGTGTTGTGTATTTGAATTGGGAAGGTTAAGATAGTAATTTCGTATATGTATTACAGATTCCACTTCAACTATGAAAGTGTATGTATTTTGAGACTTTGTAAATGAAGTAACAAATGGTGACAGAATTAGTGTTGTTCATGAAACTTATTGGTGTTAATTAATGAAGTTTACCTTCACTTTATTTATGGGTGAGTTTGGTAGAAGGAAATCTAGTAGGCTTGCTCGGCCATGCATTTGAAACCTCTGGGTTCAAAGTGCAAAAGGAGTTGTCTCTGCCTCAGGTAATCTTCCATCTTCTTCTCTTGATACCGAAGTCTTGGGTACTAAGGGTGAGAGGGATGCGAGTCATGTACTTAAAGCAGGCTCTACTTTTTTTGAAAAAGATCCTGATGCTATAGAGAGGTTGGTTGGGGAATATTTTACTGATGGTGCTGGTGGTGAGACTCAGGGAGAACCACCACGTCAGGGTGGAGAATAGGGTAATGTGGATTAGGTGCTTCAAGGGGAACATGTACCGGTCAGTACTACGGGGGAGCTTACAGAGGGACCTATTCCCTCTATGCAAGAGGAGTTTTCTGCTCCTACTTGGGATGAAACTCCTAGTTCTACAAGACAGCCCCTGGATAGCGCTGACCCTGCCCCATTTGATCACCCTGTTACAATTCCGTTGGAAGTTGTTTACCCAGAAATGAAGTCAGTGTCTGAGGGTGAATCTGGTGATAGTGAGGATGACTATGATGATCTGCCTGTAGCATAGTTCATAGCTTCTAGGAGTAGTAGGAAGGCCACAACGGATTCTGTTCCAAAGCGCCCCACCACTAGATAGAAGAAAAAGGTCGCACTTGATAGCGCCTTAAAAGTGAAGAAGGAGAAGAAGAAGAGAATGAGTCTTGTGAAAAGTCGGCTAATTGACGTGGTGGAAGTTGATGATGAGGAGACCGTTAAGGAACCTGCTCCTCTCGTCAGGAAAACCTTAAAGAAAGCAATATCTATGAAGCAGAAGAAGGACAAAGATGAGGAATTTGAGGAGGAAGAAAGAGTTGAGAAGGAGAGAGTAGAGAAGAAGAAGCCTCTTAGAAAAAGGTAGAGTACTAGTGAGGAAACTGGTTCCTCCAAAAGCCAAGGGTAGAATTATCAGAGTTAGAGAGGAGGGAAAATCTGAAGAAGCAAAAGGTTTTGTGGGGTAGTGTTTTTGATTTTCAGATCCTTGATCGATCAGGGCATGAGGCAGCTTGTGGAGATTTGTGAATTCTAGAAGTGGACTCATCTATTTGACATCAAGAGTCCAAAAGTGTATGAACAGGAGGTGAGAAGCTTTTTTCTTGACATGTTTGTAGTGGATGGGGATACAATTTGTTTGAAGGTGAACAGGAAGGACTTTGTGATGGATGAGGCTCTACTTGGTGAGATTCATGGTGTGCCTACTGATGGGTTGTTAACTGTAGAGGGAACCTGTTCCCCTTATATTAAGAAATTGATCATCAAGCCGCAAGCTGTTCATACGGGAGAAAGAGTGCACAAGAAGGCACTTCTGCCAGAATGCCAATTGCTGTTTGAGTTGGTGAACTAGCTGCTGCTACCTAGGGCTAAGAGGAGGTCGATTGCCTCCATCCCGGACCTGGTTCTTCTGGAAACACTGGACTCTTACTCTTCTATCAACCTTCATGGAATTGTAATTGAGCCTATGAAGAAGGTGGCAGATTTCATGGGATTACAATTGAGCATATGAAGAAGGTGGCAGATTTCAAAGATGGTAATCATGGTCTCCCCTATGGCTTTCTCCTCTCTAAGGTACTTGAATGCTATGGGTCCCTTTGGGAAAAGCATTTGTGGGGACTCGAAAGCAAATGTTCACAATGAATACCTTAGAGGAGTGTGAGTGTGTTGACAAGAAGGGAGGTATAGGAAGAAACTCCACTATCTCCCAGCTCATCGATGCTCAAGAGGCTGCCAATGAAGAAATTAAGCGTCTAAAAGCACAGAATGCCATTCTTGAGTCTAAGCTTAATCAGACAAATAAGGAACCTGGTTGCAATAGTGCTCAGGGTGAAGAGATTGCCTGCCTGAAAGTTGAGAATGCTACAAGGAACTTTCAACAGGCATGGTACGAGAGGAAAGAGACCAGCCTTAAGCCTCTCGCAACCTGGTTCCTCCGGTCGTCGTACAAGTCAACTCTACAGTTGTTAAAGCTGCTTCATTGTACTCGCAGCAGTACAGCAACACTGTTGAAGCCTGATAGAGACCGGACACTCCCTTGCATCATCTTTCATGATAACACACACATATTATCACTTTGGGGCAAGGATTTCACTCAACACTTGCAAACCAAAATATTCATTCTCTCAAGTGTGCAGCCCTTGTTTTCTCAAGTGCATTGAAAACAAAGTAGCTACAAAACAAAGTAGCGGATCGCAACATTGATTATGTCTTGTGTCCTTTAGTATTTTTATGTTGTCATGACTCAAATCTCACATGTCGTGATGGTGCCTATTGTAATACTAGGAAGGCCGACATTCACAATAAACCCACGCATTTTTAATTTGGAAAACATAGCAATAAAAGTTTGAAAGAAAAATCTCATAAATATTGAATGAAAACACCGCAACTCAATACAGAATTTCCCAGAATCCGGGTGTCACTGAGTATATGAGCATCTATACAATAACACGTTCTGACAACTAAAACAGTGAGTAGGAAGGTAGAACAATATAAACCAAACTAAAAGATAAAGGAGGAGAGTCAAGGTCTACGACACCAAGGCAGCTACCTCGCTAATCTCCAAAGTGATAAAGCTCTAGGAATCAGTAACCACCATGCCTGGAAATACCTGGATCTGCACACGAAGTGCAGAGTGTAGTATGAGTACAACCAACTCAATAAGTAACAAGCCTAACCTTTCGGCTGAAAGCTGTGATGATCTCAACAATACAATCCAAATATAGAGTTTAATAGACGAAAATGACAGGAAATATGACAATAATATCTTTGAGAAACTCATAATCTGTTGGTAAACAATACAGGAATGTAGACATGCTTCCAGGTTTAACAGTTAAGCTCAATACAGTTAAAATATCCAAGTATGACTGATATGAGGAATATTACATCTCTATATCGACATGCCAATGTGCATATCACATGTGATGCAACACAATGAAAACCTCACGTACTCACACTCTCAAAGTACTCAATCTGCTGTCTCAATTCTCGCTCATCACACTCAATCACCCAGCACTGTACGATACTTGCGCTCGCTGCTGGTATGTCAGACTCCAATGAGGCGGATCCTGCCCAAGCGCTAATAAAACCTGATGCGGCGCATAGCTCGATCCTATCATGAATCAATAATACCTACTGTGTCGTGCATCCCGATCCCATCATGAGTTAATAATTCCTGCTACGGCACGCAACACGATCCAATCATGAACCAATAGTACCCATTGTAGCGTGCAGCCCGATCCCATCTATATGACTCACAAACAGGCCCTCGGCCTCACTTAGTCATCAATCTCTGCAGTCTTTCGGGTTCAGAATACTCATTCCAAGCAGCCCAAATCAATGATATATGATGTGATAATAAATGATAACAGAGACTGAGATATGATATGCAATGATGAATGCAACTGAGTACATAACCGCAAATTAAGCAAATAACTCAATAGCAAAAGAACGGCCGTTCTGGGTCCCAATAGTACCAGCACATAGCCTAAACATAATTTTTAACATAAATCACAGCTTACGTGCTCTAACACATAGAGTACAATAATAATATTCAAATAAGGTGACTATACAGTCCCACGAAATCGACTAAGTCATAATTACTACGGTGTACGCCCACACGTCTGTCACCTAGCATGTGCATCACCTCAACACCGATCACATAACACGAATTTCAGGAATTCATATCCTCAGAACCAAGTTTAGAAGTGTTACTTACCTCAAATACTGCAAATCTTTAATCCAATAAGCCCTTACCTCCCGAATCGGCCTCAGAATGCCACGAATATATCTCAAACAACTTAATACAACCAACACAAGCTATAGGAATCAGTTACATATGAAAAGCTAAGTTCTTAATCAAAAGTTAGAAAGTCAACACTAAAGGTCAACCTTGGGCCCACATCTTGGAATCGAACAAAAGTTATAAAATCCGAACTCCCATTCAACCACGAGTCGAACCGTACCAAAATTACTCAAATCCGCCACCAAATCGTTACTCAAATCTCCAATTCTTACTCTCCAATCCCTAGCCCAAAATTCCACCTTAAAAACACAGAAACTTGGTGGGAAATTCAATGGGTAATCGATATTTATGATTAAAAATGATCAAAAGTGGCTTACCTCAAGAAATCTCGTGAAATCCCTCTCAAAAATTGCCTCCAACCGAGCTTCAAAAGTTTAAAAATGAGAAAAATAGCTTAACTCTCGACAATATAACTCTGCCAGACATCTTGCATTTGCAGTTCTTTTAACCACTTATGCGGTTCTGCAGGTGCGGCCAAATTCCGCTTTTGTGGACCAGCCTCCACATCTGCGGAATCGCACCTGCGGCCTAGGCTCCGCTTCTACGAAACACGCCTGCCTCTCGCCTTTCGCACCTGCACTCCCTTCCTCGCATATGCACTTTCGCAAGTGCGGCAAATACCTCGCACCTACGCAACTCCTCAGCCCAGCAAAATTCCGCTTCTGCAACGCCATCCACGCACCTGCAGCCTCGCACCAGCGACCAAGACCTTCACAGGTGCAATCACACCAGTCCAGAACACTTCAGCCATTTCTTAAATTCAAAATATGATCTGTTAACCATCCGAAATCCACCTGAGGCTCCCGTGACCTCAACCAAATATACCAAAAAGTCCTAAAACACGATACAACTTTAGTCGAGGCCTCAAATCACATCAAACAACATCAAAAACACAAATTGCACCCCAATTCAAGCCTAATGGAAACTAATGAATTCCAACTTCTATAATTGATTCGAAACCTATCAAATAAACTCCAATTAACCTCAAATATTGCACACAAGTCATAAATGACACAACTGACCTATTCAAACTTTCGAAACAAAAATTCGAGCTCGGTAACCACAAAGTTCTCAGTCAAACTTCTCAACTCTCCAGACTTCTAAATTTCCATCTTTCGCCATTTCAAGCCAAAATCATCTATGGACCTCCAAATCACTATCCGGACACACTCCAAAATCCAAAACCACCGTACGAAGCTATCAGACCTGTCAAAACATTATTCTAGAGCCATTCACACAGAAGTCAACATCCGGTTAACTCTTTCAACTTAGGCTTCTAACCTTGGGACTAAGTATCCCAATTCATTCCGAAACATCTCCTGAACCAAACCAACCACCCCAGTAAGTTACATAGAAACAATTAAGCATAGAATAAGCAGTAAATGGGGGAACAGGGCTGCAACACTCAAAATAACCGATCGGTTGTTAGATCCCCCCCTCTTAAATAAAAGTTCGTCCTCTAACGGGTCTAGAATCATACCTGGAGTCTCAAATAGGCGTGGATTTCCACTCCGTGTATCCCGCTCGTCTCCCAAATACCCTCCTCGACTGGCTGACGTCTCCACTGCACCTTCACTGAAGCTATGTTCTTTGACCTCAACTTTCGGACCTGCCCATCTAAAATGGCCACCGGATCCACATCATATGTCAAATCACTATCCAGCTGAACCATGCTGAAATTCAAAACATGAGACAAATTGCCGACATACTTTCGGAGTATGGAAACACGAAACATTGGATGAACACTCAACAGACTAGGCTGCAAGGCAAGCTTGTAAGCCACCTCCCAAGTCCTCTCAAGCACCTCAAAAGGGCCAACGTACCGAGGGGTCAACTTGCCCTTCTTCCCGAACGTCATAACACCCATCACGGGTGAAACTCTGAGTAGTACCTTCTCCCCCATCATGTAAGCAACATTACGAACCTTCCAATCCGCGTAACTCTTCTGTCTAGACTGTGTCGTGCGAAACCGATCCCGAATGAACTTAACCTTGTCTAAAGCATCCTGAACTAAGTCAGTACCCAATAGCCTAGCCTCACCCAGCTCAAACCAACCCACCAGAGACCGACACTGTATCCCGTACAAAGCCTCATATGGAGCCATTTTAATGCTCGTTGGTAGCTGTTATTGTAGGCAAACTCGGCAAGCGGCAGAAACTGATCCCAAGAACCCCCGAAGCGGCAGAAACTGATCCCAAGCATATCCTCCTATATCTGAATAGTTTGCTCGGACTGTCCGTCCGTATGAGGGTGTAATACTGTACTCAACTCAACCCGTGTGCCTAACTCTCGTTGCACTGCTCTCTAAAACTGCGATGTAAACTGCGTTCTGAAATAATGGACATCGGCACACCGTGAAGGCGAACGATCTCGCGAATGTAGATCTCAGCCAAACTGTGAACAATACGTAGTCTCAACAGGAATGAAATACACGGACTTGGTCAATTGATCCACAATCACCCAAATAGAATCAAACTTCCTCGAAATTCGTGGGAGCCAAACTATAAAATCTATCGTGATACGCTCCCATTTTCACTCTAGAATCTCAAGCCTCTAAAGCAATCCGCCCGGTCTCTGATGCTCGTACTTCACCTGCTGACAATTTAGGCACCGAGCCACAAATCCCACTATGTCTTTCTTCATCCTCTTCTAACAATAGTGCTGCCTCAAGTCCTAACACATCTTTGTGGCACCCGGATAAATGTAATACCAAAAACTATGGGACTCCTCAAAAATCAACTCACGTAGCCCATCCACATTGGGCACACAAATCTGACCCTGTATCTGTAACACCCCATCATCCGCAATAGTAACATCCTTGGCATTACCATGCTGATTAGTGTTCTTAAGGACAAGCAAATGGGGATCATCATACTGATGCTCTCTGATGTGATCATATAAGGAAGTCCGAGAAATCACACAAGCTAGAACCCGGCTGGGCTCCAAAATATCTAATCTCATGAACTGATTGGCCAAGGCCTAAACATCTGATGCAAGCTATCTCTCACCTACCGAAAATAATGCAAGGCTGTCCATACTCACTGTCTTTCTACTCAAGGCATCGGCCACCACATTAGCCTTCCGGGGATGATACAAAATGATAATATCATAGTCCTTCAGTAGCTCCAACCATCTTCATTGCCTCAAATTTAGATCCTTTTGTTTGAGCAAGTGATGGAGACTCCGCTGATTTGTAAATACCTCATAAGTCACACCGTAAAGATAGTGCCTCCAAATCTTCAATGCATAAACGATGGCTGCCAACTCCAGATCATGAACATGGTAGTTCTTCTCGTGAGGCTTCAACTGGTGTGAAGCATAGGAAATCACTCTACCCTCTTGCATAAAGACACACCCAATACCAATCCAAGAAGCATCATAATACACTGTATAAGATCCTAGCGCTGAAGGCAAAACTAGAACTGGAGCTGTGGTCAACACAGTCTTGAGCTTCTGAAAGCTCTTCTCACACTCATCCGACCACTTGAATGGAGCACCTTTCTGGGTCAATCTAGTCAAAGGAGCTGCAATGGATGAGAAACCCTCCACGAAGCAACGATAATATCTGGCCAAGCCAAGAAAACTCCGAATCTCAGTAGCTGAAGAAGGTTTGGGCCAACTCTAAAACGCCTCTATCTTCTTTGGATCCACCTTAATCCCCTTACTGGATACCATGTGCCCCAAGAACGCCACCGAACTAAGACAAAACTCACACTTGGAGAACTTGGCATAAAATTTCTCCTCCCTCAACCTCTGTAGTACAATCCTTAAATGCCGGGCACGCTCCTCCTAGCTACGTGAGTACACCAGGATATCATCAATAAATACTATGACAAATGAATCGAGATATGGTTGGAAGACACTAGTCATTAAATGCATGAATGTTGCTGAGGCGTTGGTCAGCCCAAAAGACATCACAAGGAACTCATAGTGACCGTAGCGGGTCCTAAATGCCATCTTTAGAATATCCCAGTCCTGAATCTTCAGCTGGTGATACCCAGACCTCAAATCAATCTTAGAGAACACCCTTGCTCCCTGAAGTTGGTCAAATGGATCATCAATGCGCGACAAAGGATACTTGTTCTTGATTGTAACTTTGTTTAGCTGCGTATAGTCGATGCACATCCACACAGTACCATCTTCTTCTTCACTAACAGAACCGGTGCACTCGAAGGAGACATACTAGGCCTAATAAACCCCTTATCAAGAAGCTCCTGAAGCTGCTCTTTCAATTCATTCAACTCTGTTAGTGCCATACGATACGAAGGAATAGAAATGGGCTGACTGTCAGGTACCAAGTCAATACCAAAATCAATATCTCTCGGGCTCATAACACTCATGTCAAGGAGCCCAAATCAATGATATATGATATGACAATAAATGATAACTGAGACTGAGATATGATATGCAATGATAAATGATGAATGCAAAAGAACAACCACTGTGGGTCCCAATAGTACCAGCACATTGCCTAAACATAACTTCTAGCATAAATCACAGCTTAAGTGCTCTAACTCATAGAGTACAAAATAATATTCAGGAAAGGTGTCTACACAGTCCCACAAAATTCACTAAGTCATAATTAGTACTGTGTATGCCCACACGCCCGTCACCTAGCATATGCGTCACCTCAACACCGATCATATAACACGAAATACAGGAACTCATACCCTTAGAATCAAGTTTAGAAGTGTTACTTACCTCAAATCGTGCATATCTTTGCTCCAACAAGCCTTTTCCTTACGAATCGGCCTTTGAACGCCTCAAATCTAGCCACAAAAACCTCAATACGATCAACAGAAGCTAAAGGAATCAATTCCATATGAGAAGCTAAGTTCTTAATCAAAAGTTAAAAAGTCAACCCTGCGCCCATGTCTTGGAATCTAACAAAAGTTACAAAATCTTAATAGCCATTCAACCAGGAGTCCAACCATACCAAAATTACTCAAATCCGACACCAAATCGCTACTCAAATCCCCAATTCTTACTCTCCAATCTCTAGCCCAAAGCTCCCAAAATTCCACCTTAACAACACATAAACTAAGTGGGAAATTCAATGGGTAATCAATATTAATGATTAAAAATGATCAAAAGTGGCTTACCTCAAGAAATCTCGTGAAATCCCTCTCAAAAATCTCCTCCAACCGAGCTTCAAAAGTTTAAAAATGAGAAAAATAGCTTAACCCTCGACATTATAACTCTACCAGACATCTCGCACCTGCGGTTCATTTAACAGCTTCTGCGGTTCCGCAGGTGCGGCCAAATTCTGCTTCTATGGTTTCCCCCTGAAGACCTTGCCTTAGCTTCTACGGACCAGACTCCAGAGGAGTCGCACCTACGACTTGGGTACCGCTTCTGCGGAACACGCCTACCTCTCGCTTTTTGCACCTGCGCTCCCTTCCTCGCATCTATGCTTTTGTAGGTGTGGCAAATACCTCGCACCTGCGCAACCCCTCAGCCAGCAAAAATCCGCTTTTGTAGTGCTATCCACACACCTGCGGCCTCGCACCTGCGACCAAGACCTTCGCAAGTGCAATCACACCACTCCAAAACACTTCAGCAATTTCTTAAGTTCAAAATTTGATCCGTTAACCATCCGAAATCCACCCGAGCCCCTCGGGACCTCAACCAAACATACCCAAAAGTCCTAAAACATGATACGAACTTAGTCGAGGCCTTAAATCACCTCAAAAAAACATGAAAAACACGAATCGCACCCCAATTCAAGCCTAATGAAAACTAATGAATTCTAACTTCTACAATCGATGCCGAAACCTATCAAATCAACTCTGATTAACCTTAATTTGCACACAATTCATTAATGACACAATGGACCTATTCCAACTTTTGGAACCAAAATCCGAGTTCGGTAACCACAAAGTCAACTCTCGGTCAAACTTCTCAACTCCCCAAACTTTTAATTTTCTAACTTTCGTCAATTTAAGCTAAAATCACCTACGGACCTCCAAATCACTATCCAGACACAGTCCTAAGTCCAAAATCACCCCACGGAGCTATCAAAACCATTAAAACTCCATTCTAGAGCCACTTACACATAAGTCAACATTCGATAAACTCTTTCAACTTAGATTTTGAACATTGGGACTAAATGTCCCAATTCATTCCAAAACATCCCCGGAATCAAACCAACCACCCCGGCAAGTCACATAGCAAAAATTGTCCACTGAATAAGCAGTAAATGGGGGAATGATGCTACAACAGTCAAAACAACCGGCCAGGTCGTTCCACGTGTCTTTGTCTTATGTTATTAACTTGTAATTCCTACACATCTTTCCAGAAGCATTCAATAGGACACCTTTTGAACGATTATTGTTTTGGTTGTTTTGACTAGATTTAGTCAAGTGTGTAGCTTTTTTTGATACAGTTATTATATAGGGGTGATTGATTAAGAGTTTAATTCTTAGATTGCAATAGGTTGTAATATGAAATTTTCTCAGTTAGTGAAGTTGAAATCCTACTAGGGTAGGTCGTGGTTTTTAATCCCGTGAGCTGGGAGATTTTCACATAAATATTGTGTGTTCTTTATTTACTGCTGTTTACAAGGGGAACAAATAGAGAACCAAGTTCTCTATACAACTTGGTGGACCCTTATTTATTTCAATGTTTATGTTTAGGCCTGTATTTTATTCAATTTTGTCTGTAATAACTTGTAAAAAATGAATAATGGGGAAATTTGTGAAAGTGAGGACTGGGGTAGTTTAATTATTGCATGAACGGGTAGAAAACATGCCTATAGGGTGTAAATGTTTATTTTCCATGCTCTATTCCCGTGAACAATTTGTGACCATCGACTTCGCATATTAACCTAGAGAATATGATTTAGGGCCTTAACTAATTCTAATATCGATCCTGTCAATAAGACTTGCACTGCTTTAGAAATATGCCTATAGGATCCAAATCAAATTTGTTTGCTACTTGCTTAGCTTGTTTTACTTTTCTACACAACATGCCTATAGGATTTTACTTGAGTAATCGAGAATGTTTTACATTGATATCTCTTCGAACTGTATGGCTTGCCTAGAAATCATGGCTATATGATCAATGAAGAAAACTTGCGCATGTTAACAACTTTAATCCTGAAATCGTCTTAGTTTAATCATATAGATATCATGCCTATGGGATTTAAACCATGTTCATTAACTGTCCATGTACGAATTCTAGGTCTGTTTACTTATAACTGGATGTCTACATGCCCCATCTAGTGAACAAGCCTTAGGTTAACCAAATTGGAAAGGCAACTATTCGTGTAATTCAGATTAGGACGCATTATTACTTGACCGTTCTGTCGTAGTTTGTTATTTGACAAAATATGTGTATATACACCTATGTGTGGAGGTAAACATGAGACCCCTTTGTGCTACTTGCATCTTATTTGAAGTCCCACTTGTTTCAATTATGTGGCGCCTAGTTTCTCATTTTGAGCAGCCTAGTTTGAGTCTAGAACCACCCATATAGTGGTCCAAAGCCTCCTGGACCACAGGCACGGGATGGGTAGGCACACATAGGAAGCGACTTAGAATTAAACTAGTGCGTTTTAGGCAAACAACCCAAAGATAATGATTGGGTAGCAGGAGATGATAGTCTGTGCTTGTTGAATAATATGACCGACCCTTTTACTTTAGGGGGTTGCGAAGTATTATTTATGTTGCAAGGAGTGATCCTTTAGGCTAAAAAAATTAAGACCCCCCATGCATAATTATTTCTTGTATACTTGCTTGTTGAAACCTAGATTTGACTAAGCATTTTCTTGTCTCCTTTAAGTTACTTATGAATGACATCTTTATTTAATTACTTCATCTTGATCAACTAATCAATCATTCAGATCCCTTGTTCCTGTATTTTGCATGTCACCTAGAATAATTATCAATTATTTAGTGATCCCCATGTAGCTTTAAAATTCGGCCAATTTCAAAGAGTACTTAACCCCTTCTCTTTGCGGTAATTTGAGCCCTAACCTGATCTTTGGTGAAACGATCTAGTTGAAATAGAGTTATTTGCAAATAGGTGTCCTAATGCACCTTAAAAATCACTAGGTGGCAACTCTTCTCTTTTAATACCCATCTATAAGAGTTGTCACACATTGAAACCTACTTTCAGGAGAAAAAGGGGCGTGACACCCACGTGCTAAACTCGATCCGTGTACCACCTACACTCATAGGGTCTAATGTAACATGGGTAATCACCTAACTCTAGTGGGACAGATCCATATCCATACGCCACACAAAAATTCATCATACCATAACATATCAAGCCCCTAAAATGCCCAAACATGCCACAATTGTATCAACTCGTACCAACATCTCCA
Organism: Nicotiana obtusifolia; assembly: GCA_002018475.1. Lineage (NCBI taxonomy): Eukaryota > Viridiplantae > Streptophyta > Magnoliopsida > Solanales > Solanaceae > Nicotiana > Nicotiana obtusifolia. The sequence continues at coordinate 71,105 of MCJB01052463.1, read as the reverse complement.
TTTCCAAGGATGTACGAATATGTTCAAGAAAAAAACCAATAAAATGCACAAGGACATAATAAATAAAGATGCAGAAGCAATTATGACATAAAGTATGACTACGGGCAAAACAAGTGTATCAACATCTCAAAAATATCCCATCATGCCCAGATAATATGTATCGCTAAAACATGATTTCTAGTATTATTAAAATAGACTCACGAAGTCATATACTCAAATAAAACATAAACAAGAAGAACAAACAACTAAACAAGGCATAAAGAAGACTAAAACTACCCCAAATATGTATAGCCTTAGTTCACGTATATACGTTCGTTACCTAGCATATACATCACCCTCAAATCATGTGTTATGTCGTGCGTTAGTCCAATTTGTAACATATTCCTCTTAACAAGGTTAGACAAGAGACTTACCTCTTTTCAGAACCGCTTCAACTCTCTAATACCATTTTCTCGTTGAATTTTCTTTCCAACAACTCACATCAAACCAAAAAATACTTACCGGGATCAAATAAAGTTATAGAAATTAATTCCAAATAATAAAGCTTCATGTAACGACCTGACTGGTCCTTTTGAGTTCTAGCATTCCGCTCCGAGATTCGAAACCTTTAGTAAGTTCATATGGTACTTTATGACTTGCGTGTAAGTTGGTTTTGGTTCTGAGAGTTTCGGGAATGATTTGGAACACTTAGTTCCTAAATAGAAGCTTTAATTTGGAAGAATTGACAAAGTTTGACTTTTGGGTAAATAGACTCAGAATTGGATTTTAATGGTTTTGGTCGATTTTTATGATGATTTTGGACTTGTACGTATATTTGGATTTGATTTTGGATGTTCCTAGAAGCATTTCACACCATTTGTCGAAAGTTGGCAATTTGAAGAACATAAAAGTTTAAGAGTTTGACCAAGAGCTAACTTTGATGTTATTGGACTCTGATGATATTTCGAGACTTTGAATAGGTCTATATACTTGAATTAAACTTGTGTGGAAAGTTTGAAAGTAATCCAAAGTGTCTAAGTATGATTCGAACATTCTTTTAAAAGAATAAAAATTTAAGAACTTGAGAGAAATTCTATTCGGTTTGAGACTTGATCCAGTGTGGTGATATTCCTGAGGGTGTTTTGAGCCTTTGGAAAGTCCATATAGGGTATTTGGACTTGTTAAAATGGTTTGATGGAGTCCCGAGCTGGGGGAGGGGGGAGTTTCGGTGCGTTTAAGGCAAGTTTTGGAAAAATAGTTGCTGAAAAAGGGCTTTTTGCAGTTGGCTTGACTTCAAAATATCATTTCTCGTATGAGGTTTTGATGAAATTGTAGATCTTTAAGTCCAGTTTCTTTTGATTCAAATTGTTCGTCATTCTGAAATTTTTATAAAGAGTTATCATTATTTTACTGGCACATAGCACTGCAGATTTTGACATGCAGTCAACATGTGGTCCATATGTGAAATTTGCGGCACGCATGTGCAGCATGTAGCCCTTGGGTGCCTTTTTGGCAGAATTTTCAGAAACTACTTAAGGCCGAGTTTTGTAATTTTTCTTTAAAATTGCACTTTTGGAGCTCATTTTTGAGAGGATTGAGGCTAGTGTTTCATCTGCAAGCTTGAGTAAATGATCTTGATCTAAATCTATGGTATACATGAATATTTCACTAAATCTAACATCAATACTGGAAATTTGAAGAGTGAAATTTGGGATTTTTGTCTACAACTTAAGAAAGTATATTTTGATGATTTGAATACCTATTTTGGACTCGAATTTAGAAATTATTTATATAATTGAACTCGTAGGGATATGAGTCATCGGGATTTGATCTTAATTGCGGGGTTGCACCATGTGGGTCCGGGTTGACTTTATTAACTTCTTGGGATTTTTTCAAAGATTGAAGTTTTATTGATTTGATTGCATCCTTTAGCATTTGTTGACTCATTTAAGTATTACTTAGCTAGATTCGAGTAGTGTGGAGGTAAATTCTAAAGGAAAAGCAGCTTTGGAGCTTTAGACTAGCCCGAATGAGGTAACTGTCTAGCCTAGCTTTCGTTTGAGAGAAATTTTCCTAATAAATGATATTGTTTGCTATATGTGGGGTGATGCATAGGCAAGGTGACGTGCATGCATGCATGTGCCATGGTTTTTCATGCCAGGGTAATCTAGGCTACAATGCACCTTGTTGGATTGTGTGCCTTCTTAAGTTATGCTTTATTGATTTCTATGACAGCATGAGCACAATTTCTATGTTAGAGATTATTTTTTTACTTATGAGACCTTAACTAGGCATGTTAGAATATTCTTGAGGTGGTTGATATAATTGATTTGGCCTTAATCATACTTATATCATGAACACATATCTATACCTATTATTCTTGTGATACTTGAGCCTCCTTATTCATGTTAGAGATCATATTTAGGTTTGTTGAAATATTTGGCAAGATGACTCTTGAAATGTTGATATGTCTATGGTATTGCAGTCATACTAATCTATCACATAATATATTATGCTTACTCAATTCTCTTGATCATATTTATGCCTTTTATGTTACTTGGTACTGATATACATATGCACGGTGATGATGAGTGATATTGCACGAAAGGGTATTTTCGTGATGTGAGGATGAGTGATATTGCACAATGAAGATGAGTGATATTGCAGGAAGAGTATTTCTGTGCAGATGAGGATGCGAGATATTAGCACGATGGGTTTTTCCATGAGATATGATATAATAGTGGCACGGTGGGTATTTCTGTACAGTGAGGATGAGTGTTCATGTACAATGGGTGCTTCTGTGCAGGCGAAGATGAGAGTCATGCATTATATTATGTTTATTCTTTCCTCATACACACATATATGTATCTTACCTTGTTTGTTACTATTACATATACCATCCTACCTTGTTTGCCACTGTTATAATATATGCATCCTACCTTGTTTATTAGTGTTACATATACGCATCCTACCTTGTTTGCTAATGTTACATATATGCATCGTACCTTCATTGTTACTGTTACATATATGCATCCTTCTTTGTTTGTTATTACTACACATATGCCTCTTACCTTATTTGTTACTATGACAAATATGCATAATAAGGATGAGAGATACTAGCACATTGGTTTTTCTGTGCAGGTGAGTTAGAGTTATTGGCACGATGAGTGTTTTCATGCAATGAGGATGAGAGTTATTAGCAATAGGTGTTTCCTTGCGATTTGATATGATTATGACTCTTGTGTGGTCCTTTCAGTGATATGATTATTAATATGAGTTTTGGTCATGTATTAACATTTCAGATTCATGTACATAGATTCGTATAAATGTTATTTGGAAGTTGATGTGAAATTGGATCTTGTACCTACATACACAATCTACATTCACGTTGAAGTATTCGAGTAAATGTTACTCGGTGTACATCTCCTTTGTGCGTGGATTTTGTGCATTCATATATGCTTTTGACATGTTTATTTATAAAAAAAAAAAGTTGTTATCTTCTTCCTTAAATGTACACCTTCTTGTTGATATCTGCTATTTATTAGCTATTTTTGTTATTTTATATCGCTTATGAGCTGTAGAGTTTACACAAAGTGAGTATCTTTTGTCTAAACCTCACTAATATTTTGTTCAGGTTAGACAAGATATTTACTAAGTATATTGGGTTGGTTGTACTCATACTACACTTCTACACCTTATATGCAAATTTTGGAGCTCAACGGCTACAAAGTTCAAGGATGTAAATGAAGATTTTAGCGTTACAGTCTTTAACTACCATCTTGTTCATGTTAGTTTAGAATTATTTTGTATTTGTTCATATTCAAACAGATGATGTATTTCTTCTTGCCAACGTTGTGAACTCCAAATTTAGTTGCTCATGACTTGTACTATCAATTCTTAAGGATAGATGTATTAATTTCTGCATTCTTATCTCTTTATTTATCAATGATTATCATTTTGGATAATGATTTATATTAATTAGCTTACCTAGCAGGTTCGATTAGGTGCCATCACGACTTGGTGTGATTTGAATCTTGCAGTCTTCAATCAAATTTTAAAAAGTCAACAAAAGTCAATCCAAACCCACATGATCAAAACTTGAGTCCAAGGTCAAATATTGTTGACCCATAACCCTATGAGTCCAAATATGTGATTAGTTTCCCAATCTCAGTCCAAATTGGTGTTCAAAAATTCAAATTACACTCTCTTAAACTGTACTGAAAAACCTCAAGTTTCACTCTAAAATTCCACATTATAGGTATAGAAATCCAAGAAAAATGAAGATATATGATCAAATAAAGAATGGGGTGAAATCCCTCAAAATATCCTACTTTTGTTCTCCAAACTCAAAAATGGTGAAAATAAGCTAAATCCCAAAATTTAGGCTTAAACTTCCCCTGTCAGAAATGTATATACTGCGATCGTGGCTTCTAGCTCATGCGATCACGAAGCATTGAGTTCCACCGCCTGAAGTCCTTCTACACGAACGCAGCAGCACCCATGAGTTCGCGAAGGTCAACTGGCTAGCCTTCTCCGCGATTGTAGGACCTCCCAGATGAACGTGATTCATTCCTGCAAAAGCTATGCGATCATGGACTACTCCACGATCGTGAACTCCAGCTTAACTCCCCTCCTACACAATCGCCGCATAAGCCACCCGATCGCGATTCACTACCTGACACCAGAAAACCAGCAAACTCAACTTGGCTGAAAAAGATTCAAAACCACTCCAAAACTTACTAGAGTCCCCGGACCCCATCTAATCATTCTAACAAGTCAGTATACCCTATACAAATTTGTCTGAAGGCTCAAAACACTAAAAACAACATCCAAACCAAGAATCACGCGTCAAATCAAAAATCTCAAACTTTCTTAAGTTTAAAATTCTAACTTCTGACTAGAATTGTCGAATCAACCGTGGGCCATATGAGACCCGAACCAAATATACATATAATTCCAAAGTCAACATACGAACCTATTGGAACCTTCAAAAAACCAATCTAGGGTTGTTCACCCAAAATATTGACTTTGGTCAACGCTTCCAACTTTAAGGCTCAACTTAGGAACTACGCATTTCAAATCATTCCTGAACCTCCCGAAAACCAAACTGCCCATCCCCACAAGTCATAAAATATAAAATAAACCAACGAGAAGCATCAAATATAGGAATGGGTCTCTACAACTTAAAATGATTGGTCAGATCATTATATTTGTCACCTCTTAAACAAACGTTCATCCTCAAACGAGTTTAGAATATACTAGATGGATGAAAAGATGTGGATATCTGATCCTCATGCCTGATGCAGTCTCCCAGTAGCCTCCTCGCTCCATTGTCCTTTCTAGAGAACCTTTATTGAAGTGATCTCCTTTAACCTCAACTTTTGAATCTACCTGTCTAGAATAACTATTGGCTCTTCTTTATAGGCAAAATTCTCATGCATTGTGCTGAAGTCCAAAGCATGCAACTTATCTTCATTATACCTTCAAAACATAGAAATGTAAATACCAGATGTACCCCCGATAGGCTAGGAGGCAAATCAACCTTATAAGCAACCTCACCAACTCTCTCCAACACCTCAAATGGCTCAGAAACCCTCGGACTCAACTTGCCCTTATTTACTAACCTCATAACCCCCTTTATGGGTGCAAACATTCAAAAGTACCTTCTCGCCCTCCATAAATGAAACATCACAAACTTTCTTGTCCACATAAAAATTTTCCCTACTCTAAGCTATCTAAAACCTTTCTTGAATCAACTTCACCTTCTGTACCCATAGCTGGCTTTAGAGAAGGTGAAATTCATTCAAGAGCAGCTTCACATAGTCCAGGGAAAAGAGTTATGCTGATAGGAAGGATCCTGATGTGGTATAAATGGAGGGTGAGAAGGTTCTTCTCCGAGTTTTGCCTATGAAGAGCGTAATGAGATTTAGGAAGAAGAGCAAGTTGAGCCCGAGGTTCATTGGCCCATTCGAGCTCTTGGGGAGAGTCGCGGAGGTTGCTTATAGGCTTGCATTGCCTCCTAGCCTAGCTAGTGTACATATGAAGAAGAGTCAATATCTATTCTAGATCGCTAGGTTCAAAAGTTGAGATATAAGGATATCCCCTTTATAAAAGTGCATTGGAGAGGTCAGCAGACAAAGGAGGCTACTTGGGAGTCTGAGCCCGACATGAGGAGTGGATATTCACATCTCTTTACTAGTCCAGGTACATTTCTTTCTTCTTTTGACAATGATTGTTTCTTTTAGAGATGAAGAATGTAACAACTTGATAGATCATTTTGATTACTAGCTCCCATCATTATGATTTGAGACCCTTTATAATGATATTTTATGATTTAAGACTTGCGTTTATTGTCCGTATTAATTTCTAGAAAGCTTAAAGGTGAAGTTTTAAAGAAAGCTTAATTTTGGAACTTGAAAATGGGTAGAGTTGACCACGGTCAATATTTTTGGTGAACGACCCTGGATCGATGTTGTTATGATGATTTTGGACTTGTACGCATGTTTGGTTTGGGTCTCGGATGACCTGAGGCTATTTTGGCGCTTAATGTGACATGTCGGAAATTTGAAGTATGAACTTTGCAGTTTTTTGAGTTTTGGTGTTTGATTATTGATTTTAGATGTTATTTTGATGATTTGAGCTTACGAGCGAGTTCGTATGATGTTGTTATACTTTTGTAAATATTCGAATTGGATCGTGAGGGGCTCAAGTGAATTTCATATGAGTTCCACACTGATTAACTAGGATCTGGAATTTGCTAGTGCTGCAGACCTCGCATTTGCGAGAGTTTGTTCGTAAATACGAGCCTCACATTTGTGAGTACTAGCTTGTATTTGCAACGCTGGGTAGGGGATGGGCAGCTTCACATTTGCGAAACTTTGGTCGCTTTCGCGAGGTGATCGGACTTTGCAATTGCAAGAATCATGTGGCATTTGCATCTCTAGAGGAGAACGATGTAATGCCCAAACTACTATTTTGTTGTATCTGAGATTTTTTCCTCTATTTTATTCCTCCAATATGTGTATTTGTTGTTATGTGACTTGCAAGAATGGTTGATTTGGTTTCGGAAAAGTTTTGGAGTGAATTTGAACACTTAGTTTCAAAGTTAGAAGCTTAAGTTATAAGAGTTGAACGAGGTTTGATCTTCGAGTAAAAGACCTCAGAATGGCGCTTTGAAGGTTTTAATAGATTCATATGGTGATTTTGGACTTGGGCATATATCCGTATTTGGAGGTTCCTAAGTTGATTTGGCTCTATTTGGCGAAACTTGAAAATTTGAAGGTTTGAAAGCTTCATAGGTTTGATCGGGAGTTGACTTTGCTGTTATTGGGTTCTATTTATTTTTCGTGAATTGGAATAGGTTTGTTACTCTATTTGGGACATATTTTGGAAATTTGGGATTATTCCGAGTTGGTTAGGTATGGTTCGACATGAGTCTTGAAAGTTGGAAGTTTGAGTAGTTTATTAAGCTTGAATTGAGGTGTGATTTGTGATTTTGATGTTAGTTTGTGGGATTTGAGACCTTGAGTAGGTCCGTGCTATATTTTGGGACTGGTTGGTATGTTTGGACAGGGTCTCGAGGGGCTCGGGACTGTTTCAGATGGAATTCCGATCACTTGAGATTGGTTGGACGGCTGAAAATTTGCCGGTGTGCTTTGCGATCCCGAAGGCTATTTTTGGGGTAGTATTGTTTTGCTCTTCTCGCGATTGGTGTGTTGCGTTGGTGAAGTTTGGTGAACAGTTGCCTTCGCGTTCATGACATGAGCATCGCGTTCGTGTAGTGTGAGGAAGGCTGGGGGTTGGCCAGGCATTTGGCCTTCGCGTTTGTGGGATGGCTACTACATCCGTGTAGGCCTGTTGGATTTTGTTCATCGCATTTGCGGGCTGGGCGCCCCGTTTGTGAAGGGTTAATTTTGGCAGTGGATGTTTTTGCTTCGCGAACGTGACGCTTCGGCCGAATTCGCAAAGGGTATAACTGGGACGAGTTATAAGTTGTCATTTTCGAGATTTTGAGCTCATTTTATCATATTTTGTGACTGGGTGCTCGGATTGAGGCAATGTTTGAAGCAATTTTAACCCACTTAGATTGGAAAAGTGTTCTTGGCTCGGATTATATTATTATTCATGATTCTCTCTTTGATTTTGGCATTTGATTAGTGAGTCTAAGAGAGAAAAATTGGGGGTTTCAGCATAACTTTTCTAAAGTGAAAATAAAGATTTGAATCCCGATTTCGAGTCGGTTTTTGATGAATCTCCTATATTTGGACTCCTATTCGAATGGGCAACCGAGATTTGCAACTTTTGTTGGGTTCCCAAATGCGGGCTTGAGTTGAGTTTTTGCTATTTGACAAAAATTGGAGATTTATTACTTAGAATCAATTTTATAGCCGTGTTTGATGATATTGAGTTATTTTTGACTAGATTCGGGCCGTTTGGAACTCAATTCGCGTGGAAAAGGCTTTTGGGAGTATTAATTCTCGCGCTTTGAGGTAAGTATCTTGCCTAGGATTGGTTTGAGGGTATTTTTCCCAAAGATTACGATGTTTGGTATGTACCTAGGGTGACATACGTACGTGGTGATGAGCGTATATGCGTGCACTGTGGTTATTCATCATCCGGGTGGACCTTAGGCTATTATGTGCCTTTTGGCATCATGCCTTCGTGTTACCGTGTTTTATCAACATTTATGACTATTTGAGCTATTAGTCATGTTAGACGTCATGTCAAATCAATGTGCTTATATTTTTTAGACATGTTTGGGCTATTTTGCTATTTTTGGGCCGTTTGCCTTGATTATAGTCATACTCTTTGTCAAGATATTATATCCGCGTGTTATTTCTGTATTTATGTATAATTTTTACCTGTTATCTCACATGTTGTTGGTTTCTTACTTGAATATTACGAGTTTGAGTAGATTTGTGGCACATTGGTATAATTTGTACGGTATGTTGATTTCTGATACCGTGAGATATTACCATTCTGAGTTTTGAGCAGATTGTTGACTGAGCTAAGGCCTTAGAGCCGTATTGAAATTTATATTGAGGTGACACGTACGTAAGGCCCCCATTGGGCTGAATGGTAATGATATGGAGGTGACACGTGCACCAGGCTATTTGGGCTGAGTTATGATGATCGTTGACCTTTGATCCAATCAGCGCTTGGGCTAGGATCTGCCCTTCTAAAATCACGTGATAACTCGTGGTCTTTTGGCACTGTGAGTGCATGCACTTAGTATGTGCTGAGTGAGGGGCTTCATGCCAGGCACCGGTACAGTGCTGAGAGTGGGCTTATTTGATGATTTAACTGTGAATTCGTTGAGTTTGGCATTGTTACTTATCATGCAGGCATAGAGATGTATCTTCCTCATGCTAATTGAAATTCTCTACCTTGAAATTGATGACTTAACTGATTTGATTGGAAGCATGCCTATTTCTTGTTAATGTGAATAAGTGGAACTTGTTGTTCTTGAGCTGTTATTATTATTATCATTGTTGTTATTATTATTATTATTATTATTATTATTATTATTATATTGTTTTTGTTATTTCTGTTATTGTTGGTTGTCGAAGGTGAGCAACGGACTTGGCCAATCTCGTCATGGATCAGTTATACTCATACTACACTCTGTACTTTATGTGCAAATCCAGGTGCTGTTGATAGAGCTGATTGTTACAGAGTTGCACCGGTCCCTATTGGTGATTTCAAGGTAGCACTGACGTTTCCATTCGCAGACCTTGGAGTCATTTCCTTAACTTTTATTATTACTGTTTAATTACTTCAGGAAATATTTTATCATTGTGCAGACAATTGTATTTATTCACTCTGCAGAGTTCATATACTCGTTGACACTAGGAATTCAGTTGTATTGCTATATTGCTACAATTATTTATCATATTTCGCTTTTGAGACTTTTACTTATTGTCATTGAAGTTTATTTCTATAAATTGAATGTTGGCTTGCCTAGCAAGTAATGTTAGGTGCCGTTACAACTTTGGTGAAATTTGGGGTCATGACAAGTTGGTATCAGAGCACTAGGTTGCTTAGCTCTCATGAGTCATGAGCAAGTCTGGTAGAGTCTTATAGATTGGTACATTGACGTTTGTACTTATCTTCCAGAGGCTACAATACTGCTAGTAAAGTCCATTTTTTTTATTCTTTATTGTGCGGATTTGTTATATCCTTAAATCTGAATCTTTACTCTTCTATTCACTCACAAACGGTGAGGACACAATCGTCTGGTGCAGCTGAGTAGGCGCTGGTACCCCAGGCTAGGGTCGTTAGGGGTCGGTGTCGAGGTAGAGGTAAGGGCAGAGTACGTGCCACAACTAGAGCCCCTGCTCATGCAACTACTATGGAGCCACCAGTAGCTCATGTTGAGGAGCATGTTCAGGACTATGATGAGCCGGATGACCTACTCAGGTTCCCCAGAGTCTATTTGTTTCACCAGCAGTACAGGATGCTTTAGTTTGCATGGTTAGATTTTTCGAGAGTTTGGCTCAGGGCTGGGCATTTCCTATATTCCAACTACTTCCCAAATAGGGGCGAAGTATGGACTCCAGCTACACGTACCCTAGAGTAGGTGACCTATAGTTATAAGAACCTCAAAGTGTTACTGGTTGGGGAAGTTCCGCCTATTGTTGCTGCGCAGCCTGATGATAGTCCCCCGATATCCAAAAACGGGTGAGCAATTATACCTTTACCTTGCTGTTTTGGAAGTAGCAGTGAGCGAGGTCCTGGTCCGAGAAGAACAAGGTACGCAATTCCCCATTTACTACGTCAATAGAACACTAGGTGAGGTCGAAACTAGGTACCCATATTTGGAAAAGTTAGCACTCGCTTTATTGAGTGCCTCTAGGAAGCTAAAACCCTACTTCCAATGCCACCCCATATGTGTAGTGACAACTTATCCCCTTAGGAATATTATGCACAAACCTGAGCTATAAGGTCGACTGGCCAAGTGGGCCATCGAAATAAGCGGATACGATATTGAATATCAGCCTCGAACCTCGATCAAGTCTCAAGTGCTAGCAGATTTTGTCGCCGACTTTACGCCGTCGCTTATTCCCAAGGTCGAGAGAAAACTAATGACCGAATCGGGGACTCCTTCGGGAGTGTGGACTTTGTTCACAGACGGCGCCTCTAATTCGAAAGGATCGAGGCTTTGTATCATACTTAGACCCCCAACTGGGAATACAATTCGACAGTCTATTAAGACTGTAAAATTGACTAACAACGAAGCAGAATATGAGGCTATGATTTCAGGTCTAGAGTTAGCCAAAAACCTGGGAGCAGAAATAATCGAGGCCAAATGTGATTCCCTCCTCGTAGTCAACCAAGTAAACAAGACATTCGAGGTTAGAGAGGGACATATGCAAAGGTATTTGGACAAGCTACAGGTCACACTGCATAGGTTTAAAGAATGGACCCTACAACACATACCGCGAGAGAAAAATAGTGAGGCCGATGCCCTCGCCAACTTAGGGTCATCGGTCGAAGATGAAGAGATCGATTCTGAAAAGGCCGTGCAACTATTAAGGTCGGTGGTGGAAGAAGGCCATGCCGAAATCAACTCAACAAGCTTGACCTGGGATTGGAGAAACAAACACATAGAATATCTCAGTTCAGGTAAGTTGCCATCGGATCCCAAAGAATCAAGGGCGTTACGCACAAAGGCAGCCCGATTTTGTTTGGCCGGCGACGGAACCTTACACAGAAGAACATTCGGAGGTCCCCTCGCCATATGTCTTGGGCCCGGTGACACCGAATACATCTTAAGGGAGATACACGAAGGCACATACGGCAATCACTCCCACTTCGAATCCTTGGTTCGAAAAATAATTCGGGCCGCTTACTATTAGATCGACATGGAGAAGGATACGAAGGACTTCGTATGCAAGTACAGCAAATGCCAAAGGCACGCATCGATGATTCACCAGCCCGGAGAGACATTGCATTCGGTCCTATCGCCATGGTCGTTCATGAAGTGGGAAATGGACATCGTCGACCCTCTCCCTCGTGCACCAGGTAAAGCTCAATTTATTCTTTTTATGACTGACTACTTTACCAAGTGGGTGGAAGCACAGGCTTACGAAAAGGTCAGGGAAAAGGAAGTGATTGACTTCATATGGGACCATATTATTTGCCAGTTTGGGATGCCCTCAGAAGTCGTATGCGATAATGGCAAACAATTCGTTGGCAGCAAAATAACAAAGTTCTTCGAAGACAACAAGATCAAAAGAATATTGTCAACTCTGTATCACCCTAGCAGAAATGGTCAAGCTGAGTCAATCAAACAAGACTATAATTCAAAACTTGAAGAAAAGGTTAGCCGACGCAAAAGAAAAATGGAGGGAAATGCTGCCCGAGGTTCTATGGGCATATCGCACAACCGAGAAAACCAGCACCGGGGCCACCCCATTCTCCCTAGTCTACGGTGCTGAAGCACTGATACCAGTTGAGGTAGGCGAACCGAGCATCAGGTTCCGATACACAACCGAAGAATCAAACCGGGAAGCTATGAACATCAGCCTGGAACTTTTGGATGAAAGGAGGGAAGCAGCCCTTGTTCGGATAGTGGCGCAGAAACAAAAAATCAAAAGGTATTACAATCGGAGAGCCCATCTCCGATACTTCAACATTGGGGACTTGGTACTCAGAAGAATTACACCCAACGCTCGAGATCCAAACGAAGGAAAACTAGGACCGAACTGGGAAGGGCCCTATACTATCTTGAAGGTCACAGGAAAGGGATCTTACAAGCTCAGAACTATGGATGGCAAGCAGCTGCCAAACAATTGGAACGTGAGCCACCTGAAGAGATATTATTGTTAAGGTAATAAATTTCATTTTGTTTGTTGATACTAAGATCTGCAGGTTGCAAATGGAGTGACCTCAATCCAGTAAACACGAGACACTAGGACTGAAAGCACGTGTTGCACTCTTTTTTCCTTCGACCGGTTTTGTCCCAAATTGGGTTTTACGGTAAGGTTTTTAATGAGGCAACCAGGAGTCGTGCTAACTTAGATCGGTCGATCATCGAAGATAATGATATTTGGTGCACAACTTCGATCGACCTTGAATATATGGAGATTGCTTGTCTATTTCGAATCTTTGCTTAGCTACTTCAAATTCAAGGGGACTTCACACAGATCATTAGAAATCAATGTAAGGGTCAAACGGTCGAAAGTACCGTGCCCAAATATATCGATCTGCCCCTGAAGCAAAGTTGTACAAGCGTATGAATGCTAATAAAGTTTCTTTGGCACTGATATTCTGTTTCTGAGCCCAAGGGCCTCTTTAATTTTCATTTCATTATCAAAAACTAACATTGCTCAAATGTTTGTGCTAAAGTCAGAGAGGAGTAAGACCTATTAAGGCAAACCCCAAATTTGATTAAAAGGCCAAGGCCGTATCGAGTTAACAAAACTCGAGGGGAAATAAGACTAACTCAGGCAAATCCCAATTTATAAAAGGCTAAGGCCAAACCAAGCTAAATTCGAGGATGATTGAAACTTGCCAAGGCAAAACCTCGATTCTTTAAAAGGGCTAAGGCCAAATCAAGTCATTGAAGTTCAAAAGGGAACAAAATTTGCTAAGGCATGATCCCGATTTCTTAATAGGCCAAGGCCACATCGAACAAATAAAGTTCGGGGAGAAACGAAGCCTATTAAGGCAACTCCAAATTCACAAAAGGCTAAGACCGAATCGGGTTAAAACATCGGCTATGGAGGAAGAAAATCTATGGCGAAATAAATCCTAGCTAAAGCAGGAAAATTTGCGAGATATGAAAATTTTAGAACAAAGTCAGACAAAAAAAAAAAGGGAATTCTTTTATATATGCAAATTAAAGTATATTACAATAAGGCCATATCATTTTACAGGCAACATCAGTCAGAATCATCTTCTTCTTCCTCAGGGAAGGCCCGCCTCCTTGCTTCGGCTTCGATCTTTGCTGCTTCATCGACCTCAGAAGATAGATTGAAACCTCGAGCTTGTAGCTCCTCGAGGACGGAGAGACAGGTCTGGCACTTGGTGTATTCGACAAAAATCTTTGATTGCTCCTGGGCAGCCTCAGCATCAGCTCTGTATTGAGCTATCAGATCATCGGCGTCGGCTTTGGACGTGGCAATCTCAGATGTTGCTGATTACAGCTCGTTCACCAGAACATCCCGGTCCAGGGTGAGCGTCTCGACTTGGGACTGAAGTGATTCGGTGTTCTTAGTCAGAGCCCCAATTTTTTCTAGTGCCTCCGAAATTTGCTCTTCCAAGGGAACTACGCGAGCCTGGAGGGTCTCCTTTTCCGAAGTCAATATATCGGCCTTGGCTCTTCATTCGCTGGTTTCTGCCTTGGCCTCGCTCACTGCAGACCGAAGTTGATTTAATCGGTTAGTTTGCTGCCCTAGCTGGTCGATTGCTTTGTCATGCTCTCTGCGCATGAAGTCAGTTCGGTTTGAAGGTTCGACATCTCCCCCTCGAGTCGCTGGCGTTGTGCCCTTTCTTGTGCCTTTTCTTCCCTTTGCCGAAGGAACGCCTCGTGATGAAGCACCGAAGACTGCAAAGTGTAGAAAAAAAAATAAAACAGTCAGTACAAATCTAAGGATAAGATAACGGGTGCCAAATAGAGCCAATGAGGAAGTGTACCTTATTTGCCGCCTGTTGAGCTTTGTTGAATAAACAGGCCGAGTCCACCGCATCCATTGCACCTGATCCTCTTCGGTCACCAAACAACGAAGGTAGCTAGCCACGCCTATGGGCGCAGCCAAAGCCCTAGCATCTTCGGGAATGGTGAACTTTACTACCCTCTTCCGATCAGGATTAGAACTTGGAGCGGGAAATCTATCGACTAACTTAAGACCGATAGACACTCCACTCGTTTTGGCGGGAGGACTCCTTCTCGGCACTTCGAGCCCGAAGGTATCAGCCGATGGCACTCCATCGAAGAACTCTTCGAAGGCTCCTGCCGATAGCGGGCCTTTGCTCGGCGTGTGCGTCCTTGCGGCCTGGGCCTCGTTAAGGGTTGCCTCCGAAAAGGAGGGGGAATCCATTGTCTCTGGGAGGTCCGAGATTCTTTGTATTGCCTCCCCTGCATCAGCACATACCCCGGTCCTCGTCCCTGCCTCGAGATCCTCTGCTCGAGGGATGCAAGCTTCATCGACTGTCGGCTCGGGGACTGTCCGAGATGGTTCATTATTCGAAGTACCAAGATTTCTATCTTCCTCGGAGTCGTCACTCAGCCGGATAGCCAGGTCAGCGATTCTGGGCCGATGAGCTATGCTCTTCTTCTTAACCCTGGCTCTGAGGGACCGGGGACTTCTTTTCTTTTTTTCTCTCCCTCCTTCTCCGAGGAGGGGGGAGGGAAGGAAACTTCTCTATCAATGGACACCGGCCTCAATTCAGCGTCCTTTGATAGACTTGTGAAGAAAGGGGGTAATTAATGGCAGCATCGATCACTTGAAATAAGAAAGATGAATGTTATTAAGTCACCATGATTTTTGGCCTTCCAAAGGCCCTTCGATATTTCACGCCAGGCGCGTTCCGAGTAGGTCCTTTGTGCTACCACCTTCCGGACCCACTCTTCCAAATGATGATCGATGGTGAAAGGATGCCCATCGACCTTGCTCACAAAAAAACGGAAAAGAAGAACTATTTGCCAAATGGAGGGGTGAATCTGCCCCAAAGTAACATTGTACCTTTTACAAAAAGCGACAATGATGGGGTCCAAAGGTCCCAACGTGAAGGGGTAAGTGTAAACACTCAAGTAACCCTCCACGTGTGTAGTAATTGCCTCATCCTGAGAGGGAACTACCACATCTTTGTTAGCCCAGTTACAATCTATTGTCACCCTCTCGATAGTTTTGCCCTTAATCGAGCTTATATATCTGGCGACCGGTTCACCACGGCCCGGTACAGAAGAGGCCTTCTCTACCTTAAAGTCAGAGTCGATTAGGCATCCAACCGGAATGAAAGCTTTAAGAGGAGGCTCTGTCGAAGTTTCTTCAACAACGACGGGCTCGACCTCTTCAGAAGGTTGAGAAGAAGAGGTTTGCTGGTTCTGAGGAACATTGGACGTTTTCGCCATTGAAGATAAAAGATGGAAAGCGAGCAAATTGAAGTGAATAAAGGGAAGTTACTTGGAGAACACAAATATAGAGAACTTAAGACTCAGACGGTGCAAAACTTGGAACTTGAAGAATGAAGGGGCTATTTATACTTTTCAAAAGTGGCGGTTCGAAACACGAGATGGGAAAGCATTAATTGGTATTTGCAGAAGTTGCAGGGTTTGTCGCCAGCTGGGACACGAAAGGACCTTTTTTGATAGTGGCCACGTGCGTCATCATGCTGCCGTCATCCATCAGCAAGACGTTTTTAGGTTATCTGATTTGACGCCTCGAACTTTGTGTCGTATTGATAAGTGTGTTCTCACTTAACCTAATCTTGAAAAGCGGCGGCTCATATCGTTTCTTGTCATTACTCTCCAAAAAACGAAGGGACTATCTGTATGGGGTCGGATACGATCGAGCACATAAGAAACACCGGTCTTGGGATACGATTATCGGTGTAACTTGAGGTCGGTCTCCTGTAGATCGAGACCGGCATTTCGAGAAGGGAAGTTCGAGGTCAGGTGTCATCGGGATAAAGTTCGAAGACAAGGTATTCGAGATAAGGTTGTCGAGACCGGTCAGGGTAAAACATCTTATGGTAAAAATATCAGATTCGCATAACGGAAGGACCGAAAATCTCATAGCTTGTAAATATCTCGGCGGGAATCACGGCCCAAATCAGCAAAGACGTTGAACCCAATAATTTTAGGGATCTTTTACCCTGTAATTAGGTCTTTTTACCTTGTATAGGATTCTTTTCTCTTCCTATATAAAGAATTCAACCCTATTGTATACGACACAACATACGATCAATATAACAGTTAGCATAGTTTGACTATCCTCTTCATAACATATTTACTTTATTATTATTCATTCCGTCACAGCAAAATTACTCAACTTTGGTGGTTTGTTTGTTCAATCATTTATTTAAATCAGCCTTTATTTATCGTTTATTCTTTAATTGTATCAGGCCAAGTCACGTATCCTTAATACCACGTACAAATTAAGTTGTTACCCCTAGTTTAGGGTAAACAAAGCAAATGGACTTTATATTCCAGTTTTTTTCTGGTTTTACAATCTTTATTTATGCAGGGGATTTCCTGTTTGGTTGAAATATGTACCTGGTATGGAGTTTAGAGCAGTCAATCACCCTTTCAAGGTTAGATTTATGACTTTGGATTTCTTCATCAGTTAATCCAAATGGGATAGTATGTTCGGTTCCTAAATTGTTGTTATCTGTACTGATTGACTATGTTGCAGTTGGCAATGCAAGGATTTGTTCAAAGAATTGTCAACATGTTGAAGTCAGAAAATTTGTTTGAACCTCAAGGTGGACCAATTATTTTGGCACGGGTTTGAAAATATGCTCATTTCTTGTCTTTACTATAGTTTCTAATTAATTTTTTTGATTTAGTAGAGTATTATGTTTAAGGAAACCTTGAAAAGTAATACTGCAGATAGAAAATGAGTATGGACCAATCGAGTGGGAAGTTGGTAGTCCTAGTAAAGCTTATACAATATGGGCAGCTGAAATGGCTGTGGGTTTAGACATTGGAGTCCCATGGATCATGTGTAAGCAAGAGGATGCCCGACATTTATTTATCTCCACTTGCTTACTCCCCAATTTCAACCTTGGTCGATAATTAGCCTGCCTTCTACCCTTTTGTCACTTAAATTTCAGGCTAGAACTGGTCGATAATTAGCCTGCCCTCTACCCTAGGGGCAATTGTTATGTGACCATGTATAGCAATATGTACAATTTGACTCATGAGTCAGTTCTCAAAAGGAAACAAAACTTTCAACAGACTACTCCTATACAGGATAATTATTCAAATATTCCAGATGCCTTTGCCATGTATCTATAGTACTTTTGCCCATAGAGGTGAAGTTGCAAAATGTTCTCTCTAACTAGTTGACAGCCTTCTCTTCTATGAGACCTGAACCTACGACTACGAGTATTCCTTTCAGCTGCAGACAGAAAACAAGTGACGCATACTCTTGGTTTAGAGTTGTTAGTCTTCCCAACAGCCCATACTACCTCAGTTCACCTTCCTTATCATTAGTTTAATGTCAGTCAACTTTCTATTCTACTTGTTTAGGTATAGGAAATTCGGTGGTCCAGTTCCTCGTAGACCAGCTGAAGATTTGGCTTTTTCAGTTGCAAGGTTTATTCAGAACAATGGCTCATCCTTCAATTACTACATGGTTAGTTATTTGTTTTTGTTTAAGTGAAATTGTTACCTAGAGGACTTATAAAAGATAAGACTTTTTCTTAATTAAAATATATTTTTTCATGTATATGTAGTACCATGGGGAAACAAATTTTGGTAGTGCTGAAGTCTCATTGCCACTAGCTATGATTACGATGCTCCGCTAGATGAATATGGCATGGAAAATAAAGCAAGTCAATATAACTGTGTTTTCTCAAATTTACACACATTTGCACATCTGCACAACAAAAGTAAAATAAGGGAAAGGTGATTTATTCTATGATGTAATAGGGCTGTTGAATGAACCAAATATGGGCACTTGAGGGATTTGCATAAAGCTATCAAGCTATCTGAACCAGCTTTAGTTTCCTCATATCCCAGTCAATGGAAAGAATCAAGAGGTCATTCTGATATAGAATATTTAGCCTTCTAGTGGAATTATGATCTTAATTTTCATCTAACAATGATTTACATTTTTTTATTTCCGACAACAGGCTCATATCTTTAGATCAAAATCCGGGGATTGCGCTGCGTTCCTATCCAATTATGACACTAAATATTCAGTTAAAGTCACCTTTTGAGAATATCCAGTATGACCTGCCTCCATGGTCCATCAGCATTCTTCCTGATTGCAAAACTGCTGTTTACAACACCTCTAGGGTAATGAGAGAAACCCTTCTTTGCACCCAGGAAAAAAAATTAGTATTGTTTTTCTTTTCCTCTCTTTTATGGCCAAATAACGGTACTTACTGAATCTATCTTTACTAGTTCTGATTTCGGCTGTTAATCTGGAAAGAAGTCATTCTGATAATTCTTTGTGTTTTCTTGAGTAAGATATACTAATATGTTCTTTAAAAAAAAATATAAAAACATTTGTTTAAATACATATGAACGTTCAGGAGCAGAGTTTCTAACATCTTCTTGCAACTGCTGCAGATTAGCTCCCAAAGCTCACAGATGATGATGGCACCAGTAGTTGGCGATCTTGACAGTCATACAATGAAGAAACTCCATCTGCTGAAGAAAGCGACATGCTTTCAGCCAATGGACTACTGGAGCAGATAAATATTATTAGAGATTCCTCAGACTATCTGTGGTACATGACAGAGTGGGTACCTTCATCTCCTTGCTTCTTGCAAAAGATTTTTATGTTTACTTGGTAGATTCAGTATTTTTTATAATCTTTTGGTTACTTGCCCCAGTGTAAACGTAGGGTCTGATGAAGGATTTCTAAAGAATGGAAAGGACCCTTTTCTCACTGTTATGTTTGCTGGTCATGCTATGCATGTCTTCATCAATGGCCAACTATCAGGTAGTGAGACCTGCACTCTATTTGGGAATTGGGATTGATAAATACGTCTAATTGTCCGTTCTTATCTCCGTTTCGCTTCTATTTGGCTTTACCTTGTGGTAGAAACTGTTTATGGGGGGTTATATAATCCAAAACTGACATATAGTGGCAATGTGAAACTAAGAGCCGGTATTAACAAGATTTTTTTGCTCAGTGTTGCTGTTGGTCTCCCAGTTAGTTCTACTTCATGTTTCTCTATTCTCTTTAAACTTTCATGGTATTTATGCTAGTAAATGCATTTCAGAATATTGGTTTGCACCTTGAGACATGGAATACTGGAGTTCTTGGTCCAGTTACATTGAGTGGTCTCAATGAGGGGACAAGAGACTTGACAATACAAAGATGGTCTTACAAGGTTTCTTCCCTAATAACTCTCCCTCTTTTCCACCAAGTGTTTTGTCTAAATCTAAAAGCCAGAGTCCTCCAAGAGAACAAGAAATTTCGCGTTTAAGTTTCTTTGAATAGACAACTAGATACTAGGATCCACTCCCATCTAGGACAAAATTTTCTTTTTTCTTTCCTTTTTCTCGAAGAGCTATTAGAATGTGGGAGAAACCAAGAGAATGGAGGTGTAAAACATCTATGGTTTTTTATCTGCAGGTTGGTCTAAAAGGTGAATCATTAAGTTTTCATACCTCAAGTGGAGGTTCCTCTGTTGAATGGGTTGAAGGTTCACTTTTGGCTCAAAGGCAGCCCCTTACGTGGTACAAGGTAAATTGCTAATGTAAATGTCAACATTATGATACAATTTTTGATCACATTAAATGTACACCATTGACATGGTTTATCAGTTTTACGACTTGAATAAAATACAACAGTTAATATATCAAAGATTTTCCAGGCTACATGATGCACCTGAAGGAAATGATCCAGTGGCGTTAGACATGGTAAGTATGGGAAAAGGTCAAATATGGGTAAATGGTGAAGGTGTAGGCCACCACTGGCCTGGATACATAGCAAAGGGCCACTGTGGGGAATGCAATTATGCTGGAGAGTACACTGAAAAGAAATGTCAGACAAACTGTGGACAGCCTTCTCAAAGATGGTAAGGGATTTATATTATTTCCAGCAAATCTTGGGTTGGATTATGGACTACACTGATTTTCCTACTTTGTTAGTTGAGGGGAGATGCATTTATGCGTCATATTCAATAGAATCAAACATGCTTTTAAAAGCTAACAAGATTGACCGAGAGAAAATTAGCCTACTTCCTCAAGGTGCAATCTGAAGAGAAGGACACAAGAAGCTTTGGAAAATAGCGTACGATGTACCATAACTTGAACTTGTTGTCTGAAAGCAAATGAATTGTGAAACGGATGATTTTAGGTATCATGTCCCAAGATCATGGCTGAAACCAAGTGGAAATCTGTTGGTAGTTTTTGAAGAATGGGGTGGTGTTCCAACCAGAATTTCTTTGGTTGGAAGAGCAACTGCCAGAGTTTGTGCTGATATTGTTGATGGGCAGCCAACTCTAAGAAAATGGAGAATGGTGAGCTCTGGAAAATCTGGTAATGTTCATCCGAAAGCTTACTTGTGGTGTCCAGGGAAGAAAATCTCAAAAGTACAGTTTGCTAGTTACGGAGTGCCACAAGGAACTTGTGGAAACTTCCGCGAGGGTACCTGCCATGCTCACAAGTCATTTGATGCATTTGAAAAGGTGTGCCATTTTTTTTACATTATGTAAGTACTTCAAAGTTTTCTGAGAACAAAGTGCTGAGTGATGACTGCAATTACCTGGTTTCCTGATTCTAAGTTCTTTATTTTGCTTCGTGTCTAAACGCAAGATTTAGCTTTAGCCTCAGTTTTAACATATATTCTGTTTGCAGTCAGTTAAAGGTGTCCATGATAAATGTTCCTATGTTTTGCTTGCTTTTGCCAACTTTCAAATGGATATCACAGAATTGCATTGGACAGCAATCTTGTTCAGTAAATGTTGTGCCTGAAGTTTTTGGAGGAGATCCGTGTCCAAATACTTCAAAGAAGCTATCCGTGGAAGCTATTTGCAGATGAGATTATTAAAGGGAGTTGGATACAAAGTGAAACCAAAATCAATTCACTATAAATGCAGAAATATGTGATTACATGAATATCGTTTTCAGAAAAATGTTCCTTGCTTCTCTGCAAGCTCTGATTTCAGACACAAGGGCTGCTGATTCGGTTATTGGATTTGAAGAAATTGTACAGCATCTCGACTCCATAGGCCAGTATAATTTTGAATTTAGATAAGCTTCATGTATGGATATACAACTACAATTCATTGATCCAGGCCAACATTCCTCCAAATGGTTGAAAACCTGGAATAGAAATTGATTATATATAAATTGTGTTTATGAAATAACCAGGGAGCCAATTTTCCCTTTACATTTGTAATAATCTCACTGTGTTACAGTTATTTGAAAAAATTCTATAAAGGCATTGCAACGTTTTTTGCATCTTACTATTAGGACTATGAGGATTTATGTCATAGCAATATTTGTATTTAACCCATATATGTGATGGACATATACTTACGTTTTGTGGATGATATATTTATCCTTGTATATACCCATATTACTGTAAATATAGCAATACTGGCTCTCTGTTCATTGAGCCATTTATTAAAGACTATTATGATATCAGATTAGCCAGCAAAATCCTCATAAACTATGGTGGCTGAACGGAACATCAACACAAAATCGATATAGTGCATAGTATCCATACTGGTGCTCACTTACCATCTCAATTTTAGCTTGATGCTGTTTTTTTATGTTGTTTATACCATCAACAAAATTGCTCGCTCTTATTTTAAAAGGACTTTCTTCATTTGAAAAGCTTTTTCATGTACCTCCTGATTACAACTTTCTTCAAATTTCTGCTCAAGTATCTCATAAGCTTAATCCATGTTTTGTTCAATGTATTTCCCTACGTTATGCTTTTAATTATAAAGGTTACCATGGTCAACATCCTACCGTTGATCGTGTTTATATCAGTCCACATGTTGTCCATGGATTAGTTTTTCCATACGCTCAATTGTCTCTTCATCCATCTACTCTCCTGAGATTCTTGTAGTTACTGCACCTTTATCTCCTTTGCAGATACATGCCCACTTATAGCTCTAGTATGTCCTCTTCTAAGTTGTCTTCCCCACCTCCCTCAAGTGTTTCTCCCCCGTGCTTTACATTAAAATCCACTGATCATGTGTCCATCATAGATCTTTCTACTGAGTATTGCTCTAGTATTTTCTTTTCGTCTGCACCTACCTCACTGCCAACTAGCACTTCTTCCCTTCGTACTTCAGTATCTGTTGCTCATTCAATACAAACTCGCTCTGGGTTTGGTATTTCTAAACCAAAACAAATATTTTCTTTGAACACTACTGTTCAAGAAATTGAACCTTCTTGTTTCTCTGAGGCAGTGAAAAGTTTAAAGTGGCAGCATGCCATGACAGATGATTTTAATGCACTTTTAGCAAATAATACTTGGGTTCTTATTCTTTTTCAACCTCACTTGAACTTAGTCAGCTGTAAATGGTTTATCGTTTTAAATATAACTCAGATGGATTAGTTGTGCGATAAAAGGCACGACTTATAGCACGGGAGTTTCATCAACAACCAGGCATTGATTATCATAAACTTCTAGTCTGTTGCCCACGCTGCCATTGTTCGTATTGTACTCTCCGTTACTGTTTTCTTTTCTTGGCCTATTCGTCAATTTGATGTCAGTAAAGCTTTTTGCATGGTGTTCCTAGTGAGGAAGTTTTATGAAACAGCCCCAAGGTTTTATTCATCCTAATTATCCTCAATATGTTTGTAAACTTAGCAAAGCGCATCATGGTTTGAAGCAGGCACCATGTGATTGATTTATCGTTTTAGTTCATTTCTCCTGGCTCATGTTTTCTTTGCAGCAAATTAGATGCTTCCATGTTTGTTCACATTTTTTGTCTGGTATTCTTATTTTATTACTTTATGTTGATGACATCATTCTTACCAGCAACCATTCTTATCCTCTTGATCAATCAGTTGTCTCTCTAGACAATATACCATGAAAGACTTAGGTGATCTTTATTACTTTCTTGGTATTCAAGCAGTTCGTTTTTCTAATGGTCTTCATTTGTCACAAAATTATATTTTTGATTTGCTTCTTAAATTTCACATGCATCCATGCATACCGATTCACACCACTGTTGCTTCGCGCACTTCTCTTTCTATTATAGATGTTGAGTTAATCTCTGATCTTAGTGAATATCGGAGTACGATTGGCACTCTTCAATACTTGACTATGACTCGTCCAAATATTGTCTATGCTATTCAAATTATTTTTTAATTTATGCTTGCTCCGCATACTACTCATTTTCATTAAGTCAAGCGTATTTTTTGGGTACCATTACATTTGGACGGTTCTTACGAGCCTCCGCATCCACCTCTTTGATTGTTGCCTATTCAGATGTTGATGGGCCTAGTTGTCCAGATATTTGACTCTCTACCACAAGGTTTGCAGTATTTTTGGGTTCTTATCTTATCTCGTGGAGTGCATAGAAGCAACCAACTTACTTTAACTCTTCTGCAGAGGCTGAGTGCAAAGCTATCGCATATACTGTTGTTGAGACATCTTGGATTCATAATATTCTTTTTGACATCGGGCTCCGGTCCAAATTGAAGGGGCGTATTACGAGTCTAAGGATTTATCTCATAGAAGTATTTGTAAGTGCCTCAGCTATGTGATGGGCTCTTTGGTACTTATCTTTTATAGGTGATATACTCATCCTTGTATATATCTATATCACTATAAATAATGGTAATATTGGCTTTGTGTTCATTTAGTCATTCATTAAAAATCACTTACCATATGCCGAGTAAAATAAAAATGCAGCAACAGAGAGAATTATTTAAATAGTTAGAATTGGTATAAATATGAAGCATCTGAACAAAATGAATTATTATGTGCATAATCGGAAGCAAAATCATTGCTTAAGCATAATGCTAAAATAACACCATGTCTATATGACAACTAAAGTTCAAAGGTGTGTTCTTTTCACTTTTGCAAAATTCAGATTGATATTGCACGAGGTTTCTCAGATAATGCTGAAGAGCAGTCATCAATTATTTCATCCAATTCCTGAAATTGTGAAGAACGTCTTTCTTTCGCTTGACGCCCCCCAATGGAGCACTCTATATGCAGATTTGGTGTATTTGTATAAGCTTTTGACATTGTTATATGAAAAACATACTTATTATCTTCCTCCTTGACGTGCACCTTATTATTAATATGTGCTTATGGATTGCATAAATAATATAAAGTGAGTATCTTTTGACTAAAATATCGCCACTACTTTGTTGAGGTTAGTCTTGATACTTATTAAGTACACAAGGTTGGTTGTACTCAAACTACACTTCTGCACTTTGTGTGTAGAATCTAGAGCTGAGCGATTGCGGAGTCCAAGAGAGGGCATTAAGGATATATCAGCGTTCCATTTATTATCTGCCATTGTTTTAGGATAGCGGAGGATCTTATATTTCTCTTTATGTATCTTCAAACTAGTGTCGTAGCGCTCTTTACATTGCTATTTTAAATTTTCTCTTAGTGGCTCCTGACTTGTGACACTAGTTTTTGGGTAGTTAATAGAATTTTGCATTTTTGCTTCTTATCTATAGATTTTCTTCTGCCATGGCTTAAACTTATGTTGCTTGGTTTGCCTAGTTGGTCGGGTTAGGTGCTATCACGACTTGGTGAGATTTGAATCATGAAAAAGTGGTATCAAAGCACTAGGTTCACAGTTCTTACAAGTCATGAACATGTTTTTAGTAGAGTCTTATTTAAGAATATATAAAGCACCACATCTATAAGCGAGAGGCTACAAAGGTATTAGGAAAGTGTTCCTTTCTTTCATTTACTCTTCACGCTATAGGCCTAGAGTAGGATTCTGACATCCTTTCATGTCTTTCCTATGCGATGGTGCGACACGTTTCTGTTTGGGTGCTAGCGGCTTGTCATGATGTCGCTGATAAGGTGCAAGATATTTTCCCATGATATACAGGTAGGCCAGTTTGGAGGACATAGTGTCCAGTTATAGACTGCAACTTAGGCATGGTGGATTCACTTGAATGAGGTTGTAATATAGGACTTATTAGTCCGATATATCCCTACAAATAGGAGAGATGGTATGATGATCCACGAGATAGCTAAATGTTCACAGTTAGTTGCTGGATATTTAGCGGGCACCTCCATAGACTTTAGGATAATAGAGTGTATTGTTGCGGAGTTGGATTGGTTAGCGAGATGGCTATATAATAAGTCTTATGCGTCTAAGAGCTACACTTGGAAAGTTTAGGTATAAAAGAAAGAGCTGGCTTGAGATGCAAAGGGAAATTGGGAATACTTCAATATTGACCTAGTTGGCCACTGAAGTCTTATGACATACACGTATCAATGGGATCTCAGTAGTTCATTAATGGGATGGAACAAATTCTTACATCTTATGGATGAATGAGATGGGATAAGGAAAAATATGGGTAATATATCTTTGGTTTGGGAGATCCAAGGTTTGTATAACTCTTCATGATATATTTTCCTCCTATCCATCAGAATAGATATTTGACTATGAGAGTTTGTATGTAATGATCCAGCCAGTTTTTTTGAATACTAGAAGCCCATTATCATATTTGAAGCTTTCTGTGAGTTCATTTGATAATTTATGGCTTGTGGGGATGGGTGGTTTTGGTCCCAAGAGGTGCAGAAGTGATTTAGAATACTTAGTCCCTAACTAGAGGCTTAAAGTTAAAATAGTTGACCAAAGTCAACGTTTTGGATAAACATACTCGGATTGGTGATTTAAAAGTTCCAAAAGATTCGTACGATGATTTTTTGTCTTATACGTATGTTCGAAACGGGTCTCAAGTGGCCTGGGGAGGATTCAAAACTTTTGGTTGAAAGTTAAAAATTTGAAGAACCTTAGAGTTTGTAAGTTTGACTTGGGATTAACTGTTGTGTTACTGCATTTCATTTTGTGTGTGGAGCCCTTGAAAAGGTCTATTTGGTAGGGATAAGGTCTGCATATATACTACCCTCCCTAGAACCAGCTTGTAAGATTACACTGGATTTGTTATTGTTGGATAGGTCCATATAGGTCATTTGGACTTGTTAGAATGGTTTAGAGGTGATCCAAAAGGTTTGAAAGTGGTTTAGACCTATCCGTTAAATTGTAACTTGAAGAACCTAAGAAAGTCCATATTTTTGGCTTGGATCTCGATTCTTAGTTGTGATATTTTTGAAAGTATTTTGAGACCTTGAACAAGCTTATATAGGATGTATGAACTAGTAGGGATAATTGGAAAGGATCCGGAGGGGCTCAAGTGAGTTCTAGTGTGTTTTGAAGAAGATTTGGAACAATTTTAGAGGCGCAACTAGTCTGAGCACCTATATCACCGTGATCAGTGGCTGGGGAGCCCAAACCAATAGGTTTTGGGGAAAACATAAGTTGAGCACCAAGCCCACTAACTTGCAATGGCTGGGACGCTGAAAGTAGATTTTTGCCCAATATTTAACGACCCGGTTTTGTAATTTCTTATCTAATTTTTCACTATTTTGGAGACTTAGGTAGGATGGTTTTGAGAGGTCTTGACCAATATCTTCATCTACAAGATTGAGGTAAGTTATTCTAACCTAAATCTATGATATTTACATGAATCTATTACTACATTTAACATCAAAATATGGGATTGAGTAAGAGAGATTGAGGTTTCAACCAAACTTTGGTTTTGAATACCGATTTGGACTCGAATTTGGAAACTAATCACATATTTGGACTTGTGGTGTTATGGGTCATTGCGATCCGACCTTGTACTTGAGTTTTGACCATGTGGGCCACGGTTCGACGTTTTGTTGAATTTTGAGATTTGATTAAAGATTGAAGCTTTATCGTAAAGAGTTAGTTTCTATGGCTTTATTTGATATTGTTGTGTATTATTAGGTTATATTTGGAGCATTTGGAGTCCAACGATAGAGGAAAGGTCATTGTGGAAGGTTGAGTTCCTCATAAGGTAAGTATCCTGAGTAGCCTTGAGTTGAATTTTTTTTTTCATAAAAATGGACGTATGCGCTACAAGTTACGTGCTTGGCGATGACATATATACAAAGTGATGAATGTATATGCAGACGCTAAGGTTATACCATGTTTGGAGGTAGATTTTAGGCTTATTTGTTCCTTGTATGAGATATGTTTCTTCTTGTTTTATGCCTTATTTGTTGTATGACTCCTTGAGAAACTTTATTCATGATAGAGATCATGTCTAGGCTTTTGATGCCTTATTTGGACATGATGGCTACTTTGTACGTTGGATGCCATATTGTAGTCGTAGTCATACTTCTACACATGCATACTTCTCTGCATGTCTATTTCTCTGTCCATGTGCATCATATATTCTTATCTCTTGTTCATATGTGTACATCCCTATTTGAAGTTTTTGATCTAGGTTGTTGACTTGGCATGTGAGTTATCCATGAAGATAATATTATGCTTATTGAGTTGTACGTATGGTACATAAAATTGGATCTATCCCTTTGGAGTCACATGATTACCCATGTTACTTTAACTGATATGTGTGCAGTAATATTGGGAACCGAGGAGGTGTTGGTAAAGGTAAATTTTGAGTCTTTATCATGCATAGGCATTCTTGACTCATGTAGAAGCATTTATCTCAATGTTGGTTGTTGCATATCATCTTTATATGTGTCTCTGGTGCCTTATGTCATGCTTTGATTGCTCTATCTGAAAACATGCTTATTACCTTCCTTCTTGATTGTGCACCAGACTATGTATATCCGTAATGTTTGGTTATTTCTCTATTCTTGTACATGTCATGATTGAATAGGTTATGGAAGTGAGTATCTTTTTTATTTCTGTCTCAACCTCACCACAAATTCATCGAGGTTAGACTTGACACTTATTGAGTACGTGTTAAATTTGTACTCATACATTTGCACATTTTTATGCAGATCTTGGTGTTGGTCCTAGCAGTGTCCAGGAGGGTGCTTAGTAGCTTGTCTTTGGAACTTCGTGGTGTGCTGCTATGTTGGGTTTGAAGCATATGGTGTCCCCTTCTTATCTAACCTACTGTTTATCTTATTGCAGACTGTACTCTTGTATTTAAGAATTAGATGTACTCTATTTTAGTAGCTCATGACTCTTTACTATTGGGTTTTGGAATTGATGTAGTAGTGTTGTGTTATTATGTCAAATTTAGACTTATATATGCTTATTTATATTAGGACAACTGATTATCCTTTGTTTTGTTCTTCTTTGGTGGATTGTGAATGTTGGCTTACCTACAGATTATGTTTGATACATTAGGACCTTGGTGAGATTTTGAGTCATGAAAAGTTGGTATTAGAGCTTTTGGGTTCATAGGTTCAATGAGTCAGGAGTATGTCTAGTAGAGTCTTGCGGACCGGTATGAAAACGTCTATACTTATCTTCAAGGGGCTACATGGGATTCTATTCTCTTACAAATGGTGAGGACACTTGCATCAGCAGCGGTTGAGCAGAAGCCAATACTCCAGGCCAGAGCCAAAGGAGGCCAGGCTCGGGTAGGGCTAGAGCTCAAACCAGGGCACATACGGCAGCACCCACGAGAGGTCCAGCACCCGCAACTATTCGTACATGTAATATAGATGTTTCTGAGGATCCACCTACCCCCAGATGTGGATCAAGTTGTTCCAATGGGTCCAACACAAGTTCGCAAGGGTTTCATTGCTATTCTAGTGCTTAAGGAAACAATGGTCCGAATTTTGAGTTATTTTGAGGGTTTGGCACATGTCAAATGATTCTTGCGGTCCCAGATACTTCTCAGGATGGAGAGGGAGCCCAAACCCCATCTAATCACACTCCAGAGTAGGTCACCTTATGTTCCAAACTCTAGGAGTTCCAAATATTCCACCTCTTAGGGTAGTTCAACCTATTGCTGTAGTTAGGCTAGAGGTTATGCTCGCTATGTTTGTTGATGAGCAAAAGAGGGATCGATAGCTTCTAGAAGTTAGATCCTCCATGTTTTGATGGTGATCCCATAGCTAATGCTCAGGATTTCTTGAAAAAGTGCCATGATATTTTGATCAATGGGATCTTGTGGATTCCAATGGAGTTGGTTTCACTACTTTTTAGTTGAGAGCCAAGAGATGGTCATAGACTTATGAGCAAAATAGGCAAGCAAGGTCATTTTCTCTTAGTTGGACTTAGTTTTTGACTATTTTCTTAGAGAAGCTCATCCCACTCACCAGGAGAGATTCTTTGCATAGCTAGCTTGAGCACCTACATTAGGATGGTGTGACAACTACTGAGTATGAGATGCGGTTTGTAGAGTTGTCTTGCTGTGATGATTTATTGATTTCCACCGAGATAGAGAAGGTGAGTGTCACGACCCAAAACAAACTCGTCGTGATGGCGCCTATCATAATACTAGGCAAGCCGACTACTCAGACATTTTCAATACTTTAAAAATTGAAAGATATGAAAACAACTTAATTAAAGGAAATTCTTTTAAAAGCAGGATAGGAAGTCATAACTCAATACATAATTTCTCCCAAAATCGGCTGTCACCGAATACATGAGCATCTACATAAAGATATAGTCTGGTGTACCGTTTAGAAAATAAAACTGAAATAAATAACATAAAAGATAAGGGAAGAGAGCCAAGGTCGCGAACGCCCAGCAGCTACCTCGATAATCTCCAAATGTCCGGACTCCACAATCACCGACCATCGTGCCCGGAAATGCCTGAATCTACACACCAGGTGCATGGTGTAGTGTGAGTACAACCAACTTAGTAAGTAACAAGACTAACTACTGAACTGAAAGTAGTGAAGAGCTTAGCAGGTACAGCCCGGTGTAGAATTACAGTCTAGAAATGTAGACATGCTTTCAAGTTCAACGGATAACTCAATATAAGAAAAATGGATAGACTCAGAATGATATGAGGAATATGACATCTCTATATCTATATGCCATGATGTACGCGATGCACTACAATGGAAGTCTCATGAACTCACACTATCAGAATACTCAATCACTCGGTACTGTAAATAGCCAATCCAGCCTAGGGAATATCCATCCCTCAATATAAGATCAACTGACAGTTAGTCACTCGGCACTGTATAGGGCCAATCCAGCCTAGGGATGATCCATCCCTCAATATAAATAATTATTTGGGAAGATCCATCCCTCAATATAATATCAACTGTGCTCACTGTGGGTGTGCAGACCCCGGAGGGGCTCCTTCAGCCCAAGCGCTATAATGAGCCAAATCCAGGCATAAATCAATAAAACATGCTACAACGTGCAGCCTGATCCCATGAATATCACTCAAAAT
This sequence comes from Nicotiana obtusifolia, assembly GCA_002018475.1. Taxonomy (NCBI): domain Eukaryota; kingdom Viridiplantae; phylum Streptophyta; class Magnoliopsida; order Solanales; family Solanaceae; genus Nicotiana; species Nicotiana obtusifolia. Next base: position 40,129 of record MCJB01052463.1, on the reverse strand, counting down.
CAGTCCTTCGGCCTCACTCAGTCATTAACCTCTCTAGTTTCTCGGGCTCACAACATCATGAAAATTAGCCCGACATGATGATATGATGTATAAATGAATGACAACAGAGACTGAGATAAAATATGCAATGATAGATGTGACTGAATTCATAATTGTAAATTAAACAAGTAATTCAACAGCAACACGACCTCCGCGGGTCCCAAAAATTTCGGCACCTGGCCTAAGTATGATTTTAACATGAGTCTCAGCTCAATTTCTCTAACGTGTGGAGGGTAATGTGGGTATTGACATGATTATTTGATTATGAAACTCCACAAAAACAACTATGTCACAATTTCTATGGTGCACGCCAACACGCCCGTCATCTAGCATGTGCGTCACCTCCATACTAATCACATAACACGAAATTCAGGGATTTATACACTCAGAACAAAGTTTAGAAATGTTACTTACCTCAAATCGGGCAAACTTCTACTCCAACACGCCCTTACCTCGCGAATCGGCTTCCAAATGCCTCGAATCTAGCCACAAATAGTTCGATACATTCAACACGAGCTAAAGAAATCGATCCCGTAGGTAAATACTAAGCTATTAATCAAAAATCAAAAAGTAGACATAAAAGCCAGCCCCAAGCCCACATCTCAAAATCCGATAAAAGTCACAAATCCGATTCAACCACGAATCTAACCATACCAAATTTACCAAAATCCGATACCAAATCGTCACTCAAATCCCCAAATTAAACTCTCCAAATCCCTAGCCTCAAATTCTCAATTTACAGCTCAAAAACACGTAGTCTAGTGGGAATACCCAATGATAATTCAATATTATTGGCTAAAATGATCATAAATGACTTACATCAAGAATCCCTTCGAAATCCCTCTAAAGAATCGCCAAATCCCAAGCTTGAAATGTTCAAAATGAAGGAAATCTCAGAGACCCTCGAATTTAAACACTGCCAGTGCTTTTGCACCTGTAGCTCATTTAGTCACACCTGAGGTCTCGCGGTGTGAGAAATCTCTCGCTTCTTGCGATTTCCCAAGGCTCCACTGACTCCGCTTTTGTGATCGCGCTTCCGCTTCTGCGAGAAGCAATCCACTTCTGCGGACACTTGCGCTCGTGCGATCCCTTTGTCCACATCTGCGGTCACGCAGGTCCGGAATTTCCCTCTCACCTGGGACAACTGCCCCACTCTGCTCTTTTCGCTTCTACGCTGCCATGCTCGCTTCTGCGAGATCGCACCTGCGATCAAAATTCGCAGGTGCGATTACACCAGCAGGGTCCCCAGTTTCACCAATGCACTAAATCTCATTTTTGATCCGTTAACCCTCCGAAATCAACCTGAGGCCCTCGAGACCTCAACCAAACACACCAACAAGTCCTAAAACATGATACAGACTTAGTTGAGCCCTCAAATCACATTAAATAACACCTAAAACACGAATCACACCCCAATTCAAGCCTAATGAAAACTAAGGAATTCCAACTTTCGATTGACCTCAAAATTTGCACACAAGTTACATACGACACCACAGACCTACCCCAACACCTGGAACCCCATTCCGAGCCTGGTAACCACAAAGTCCACTCTCGTTCAAACTTCTAAATTTCCAACTTTTGCCATTTGAAGCCTAATTCAGCTATAAACCTCCAAATCACAATCCGGACACGCTCCTAAGTCCAAAGTAACCCAACGGAGGTAACAAAACCATCAAAACTCCATTCTGGAGTCGTTTACACATAAGTCAACATCCGGTCAACCTTTTCAACTTAAGCTTCCAACCTTGAGACTAAGTGTCTCAACCCATTCCGAAACCTTTCCGGACCCGAACCAACTATCCCGGCAAGTCACATAGCAACCTATAAAGTACAAAATGAGCAGGAAATGGGAAAACGAGGCTACAACTTTCAAAACGACCGGACGTGTCGTTACATCCTCCCTCTCTTAATCAAACGTTCGTCCTCCAATGAGTCTAGAAACGTACCTGGAGTCTCAAATAGGCGTGGATATTTGCTCTGCATCTCCCGCTCGGTCTCCCAAGTAGCTTCCTCAACTGGTTGACCTCTCCACCGCACTTTCACTAAAGCTATGTCCTTTGACCTCAACTTTCGAACCAGCCGATACAAAATGGCCTCCAGCTCCACATGATAAGTCAAATCACCATCTAATAGAACCGTGCGGTACTCCTAAACATGAGACAGACCGCCGATATACTTCCGGAGCATAGAAACATAAAATACTGATGCACACTCGACAAACTAGGCGGGAGTGAGTGGACTTAGTCAGCCGATCCACAATCACCCAAATAGCATTGAACTGCTCGAAGTCCGTGGGAGCCAAACTACAAAGTCCATAGTGATCCGCTCCTATTTCCACTCTGGAATCTCTAGCCTCTGGAGCAATCCACCTAGTCTCTGATGCTCATACATCACCTGCTGGCAGTTAAGGCACCAAGCTACAAACCCCGCTATATTTTTTTTCATTCTCCTCCACTAAACAATGGTCCCTCAAGTCCTGGTACATCTTCACGGCACCTGGATGAATGAAATACCGCGAACTGTGGGCCTCCTCAAGAATTAATTCACGTAGCCCATCTACGTTAGGCACACAAATCCAACCCTGTATCCTCAACACCTCATCATCCCCAATAGTAACATCCCTAGCATCACCGTGCTGAACCGTGTCCGTAAGGACAAGCAAATGATGATCATCATACTAGCGCTCTCTGATGCGATCATATAAGAAAGACCAAGAAACCACACAAGCTAGAACCCGGCTGGGCTTCGAAACATCTAATTTCATGAATTGGTTGGCCAAGGCCTGAACATCAACTACAAGAGGTCTCTCACCAACAGGAATGAATGCAAGGCTACCCATACACACCGCCTTTCTACTCAAGGCATCGGCCACCACATTGGTCTTCCTGGGATGATACAGAATGGTAATATCATAGTCCTTTTGCAGCTCCAACTATCTCCACTGCCTCAAATTAAGATCCTTTTGTTTGAACAAGTGCTGGAGACTCCGATGATCAGTAAATACATCACAAGACACACCACAGATCAAATCTTCAATGCATGAACGATGGCATCCAACTTCAAATCATGAACATGATAGTTCTTCTCATAGGGCTTCAATAGACGCGAAGCATAAGCATTCACTCTCCCTCCGTGCATCAAGACGCACCCAATACCAATCCGAGAAGCATCACAATACACGGCATAAGAACCTGAAGCTGAAGGCAAAACTAGAACTGGAGTTGTGGTTAAGGCAGTCTTGAGATTCTGAAAGCTTTCTTCACACTCATCCGACCACTTGAAGGTAGCACCCTTTTGGGTAAATTTGGTCAAGAGCAATGCAATAAATGAGAAACCCTCCACGAAGCGATGATAATAACCAGCCAAGCCGAGAAAGCTCCGAATCTCAGTAGCTGAGGACGGCCTGCGCCAACTCTGAACCGCCTCTATCTTCTTTGGATCTACCTGAATCCCTCACTGGACACCATGTGGCCCAAGAACGCACCGAACTAAGCCAAAAATCATACTTGGAGAATTTGGAATAAAGCTTCTCCTCCCTCAACCGCTGTAACACGATCCTCAAATGCTGGGCATGATCCTCATGGCTACGAGAGTACACCTAGATATCATCAATGAATACTATGAAAAGCGAATCGAGATAAGGCTGAAATACACTGTTCATTAGATGCATGAATGTTGCTGGGGGTGTTGGTCAGCCCAAAAGACATCACAAGAAACTCATAATGATTATAGCGGGTCCTGAATGTTGTCTTTAGAATATCCGAGTCTTGAATCTTCAACTGGTAATACACAGACCTCAAATCAATCTTAGAGAACGCCCTCGCTCCCTGAAGCTGGTCAAATAGGTCATCAATGTGCGGCAAAGGATACTTGTTCTTGATTGCAACTTTGTTCCACTGCCTATAGTCGATGCACATTTGCATAGTACCATCTTCTTCTTCACAAATAGAACCGATGCACCCAAAGGCGAGACGCTAGGCCTAATAAACACCTTATCAAGAAGCTCCTGAAGCTATTCTTTCAATTCCTTCAACTCAGTGGTGCCACAAGATACGAAGGAATAGAAATGGGCCGAGTGCCCGTCACCAAGTCAATACCAAAGTCAATATCCCTGTCAGGTGGCATGCCCGACAGGTCTGCAAGAAACACATCCGAAAAGTCTCGCACCATCGGGGCAAATTCAATAGTAGGAGTGTTAGAAACAACATCCCTCACAAAGGCTAAATAAGATAAGATCCCCTTCCCAACCATCCGTTGGGCATTCAAATATGAAATCACTCTACTAGGTACATAGTCTAGAGAACCTCTCCACTTGATCCTTGGAAACCCCGGCATCGCCAACGTCACGGTCTTAGCGTGACAATGTAGAATAGCATGACGTGGAGACAACCAATCCATACCCAAGATCACATCAAAATCAACCATACTAAGTAGCAAGAGATCAACTCTAGTCTCCCATCTCCCAATATTCACTACACACAACCGATATACATGGTCCACAATAATAGTATCGCCCACCGGCATGGATACATGAACAAATGAAGCTAAGGACTCATGGGGCATATTGAGAGAACGAGCAAAATATGACGATACATACGAATAAGTGGAACCAGGGTCAAATAATACAGAAATATCTCTGTGGCATACTGAGACAATACTTGTGATCACTGTATGTGAGGCAACGACAACTGGCCTGGCAGGAATAGCATAGAATAGGGCCTAACTGCCAACTGATTGGCCTCCCCCTCTTGGGCGATCCCTATTTTCCTGAGCCACACTCCGAGCTGGGTGGGTGGGTGGTGAAGTAACTGGTGCAAAAGTCATGGCCTGACTCCTTTACTAAACTGGACCTCCTGTAAAGCGGGGACATAACCTCTTCAGATGACCCAACTCTCCACACTGGAGACATCATCTCTCAAAAAATGGCGGAGAAGTACTGAGGCAGACACTGAGAACAAGAATAACTGTCAGAAGAACTTGGTATAGATGAACCCTGCACTAATGGTGCACGGGATGAACTTTGAGCTGGAAGAGCACTGAGAGATGACTTGTTCAGATGGGCACCGTATGAACCATGGCTAGATAATGCACCACGGTGAACTAGACGAGCCATTTGAGCGGGCCTGTAAGGACGACCCCTGCTGTGGTAAGACTATCCTTGAAAATGAACACCACTGGAACCACCCGAACCTCAAGGCCTCTTGGTCTCCCTCTCCTCACACTCTTGACTACGGACCATCTCTATCTGCCGAGCATTATCAACCACCTCATCAAAAGTAGCACTAGATACCCTCTCCTGAGTCATAAGCAACATTAACTAATATGTGTGGCCATCAATGAACCTCTTAATCCTGTCTCTATCTGTGGGACCAACCAAACTGCGTGACAAGCCAACTCGGAAAAACTCATCTCGTACTGGGTCACAAACATGTCATCCTGACGTAGCTGCTCAAACTGTCTGCACATCTCCTCCCCGCGAGACTGTGGCACGAACTTCTCCAAGAAGAGAACAGAGAACTCAGGCCATGTAAGTGGCGCTGCATTGACAGGCTTGTGCCTCTCATAGGCCTCCCACCATCTGAAGGCAGCCCCAGTAAACTGAAAAGTAGTGAATAAGACCCCACTAGTCTCTAGAATACCTACCGTGCGAAGAATCCGCTGGCACCTGTCCCAAAAGTCCTGCGCATCGTTATACTCAGCCCCACTAAATGATAGAGGTTGGAATCTACCAAATCTTTCTAGTCTCTTCTGCTTATCATCAGTCATAACGGGGCCCACCTGGGCTTAAGCAACTGCAACCGGCTGGGCTGGTAGCACCCCCCGTGTCTGAAGTCCCTACATCACCTGCTCTAGTGTACGGGCGGCGAGAGTCTACGTACCTCCCTAGGCTTGAGATATGGCTGCTGCAGCCGGAACAAAAACCACTTGAGCAAGGCTGGTGCACACGGTCAAAATCTGAGCCAAAGCCTTCTAAAGGCCTGGAATCACAATGGGCACAGCTGGTGCCTGTGTTGGCCCTACTGGCTTAACCATAGCTGGTACGTACTCCTGAGATGGAGCAACTGGTGGATCTGCAGGTGTCGCTCTGGCTGCTGTACGAGCTGCACCCCTGCCCCTACCGCTGCCTCGGCCTCTTATGGCTCTCGCTGGTGGTACTGGTGGCTGTCCGTCCTGACCGGTAGTACGTGTCCTCACCATCTATGAGAGAATATAACAACAGAAATTTTAGTGACCAGAATCAAAAAATCCGCACAACAAGAATACGAGAATATGAAGTTTCCTAAGGTTTTGCCAGCCTCTCGAAGATAAGTACAAACATCTCTGTACCAATCCGCAAGACTCTACTAAACCTGCTTATGACTCGTGAGACTTATGTAACCAAGGCTTTGATACTAGCTTATCATGACCCAAAACAAAACCGTCATGATGGAGGCAATCATAGTACTAGGCAAGCCGACTACTCAGACATTTCCAATATTTTAAAACTTGAAAGATATGAAAACAACTTAATTAAAGGAAATTCTTTTAAAAGCAGGATAGGAAGTCATAAGTCAATACATAATCTCTCCCAAAATCGGGGTGTCACCGAGTACATGAGTATCTACATAAAGATATAGTCTGGTAACGGTCTAGAAAATAAAATAGAAATAAATAACATGAAAGATAAGGGAGCAGAGTCAAGGTCGCAAACGTCCAGCAGCTACCTCGATGATCTCCAAATGTCCGGACTCCGCAATCAATGACTACTGTGCTCGAAAATGCCTGAATCTACACACGAGGTACAGGGTGTAGTGTGATTACAACTAACTTAGTAAGTGACAAGACTAACTATTAGACTGAAAGTAGTGACGAGCTCAACAGGTATAGTCCAGTATAGAATTTACAGTACAGAAAGTATGCAGCTTTCAAGTTCAACGGATAACTCAATACAAGAAAAATGGATCTACTCAGAATGATAGGAGGAATGTGACATCTCTATATCTACATGCCAATGTACATGTTGTAAGGGATGCACTTTAATTGAAGTCTCGTGAAGTTACAATATCAGAATACTCAATCACTCAGTATCGCATATGGCCAATCCAGCCCAAGAAAGATCCATCCCTCAATATAAAGATCAACTGACAGTCAGTCACTCAGCACTATATAAGGCCAATCCATCCCTCAATATAAATAATTAGGCAAGATCCATGCCTAGGAAAAGATCCATCCATCAATATATTATCAACTGCACTCACTGTGGGTGTGCAGACTCCGGAGGGGCTCCTTCAGCCCAAGTGCTATAATGAGCCAAATCCAGGCATAAATCAATCATGCTGCGGCGTACAGCCTGATCCCATGAATATCACTCAAAATCAAGCCCTCGGTCTCACTCAGTCATTAACCTCTCTAGTTTCTCAGGCTCACAACATCATGAAAACTAGCCCGACATGATGATATGATGTATCAATCAATGGCAACAGAGACTGAGATTAAATATGCAATGATAATTGTGACTGAGTTCAAAATTGTAAATTAAACAAGTAATTCAACTGCAACACGACCTCCGCGGGTCCCAAAAATATCGGCACCTAGCCTAAGTATGATTTTAACATGGGTCTCAGCTCAATTTCTCTAACATGTGGAGGGTATGTAGATATTGACATGATTATTTGATTATGCAAATCCACGAAAAATAATTAAGTCACAATTTCTATGATGCATGCCCACGCGCCCATCACCTAGCATGTGTGTCACCTCCATACCAATCATATAACACGAAATTCAGGGATTTATACCCTCAGAACCAAGTTTAGAAGTGTTACTTACCTCAAATAGGGAAAATGTCTACTACAACATGCCCTTGCCTCGCGAATCGACCTCCAAATGCCTCGAATCTTACCAGAGCAGTTCGATACAATCAACACAGGCTAAAGGAATCAATTCCGTAGGTAAATATTAAGCTATTAATAAAGTCAAAACGTCGACTCAAAAGCCAGCTCCCAGGGTCCACGTCTCGAAATCCGATAAAAGTCATATAATCCGAACGCCCATTCAACCACGAGTCTAACCATACCCAATTTACCAAAATTCGACACCAAATCGTCACTCAAATCCCCAAATTAAACTCTCCAAATCCCTAGCCTCAAATTCCCAATTTACGCCTCGAAAACACGTAATCTAGTCGGAATACTCAATGATAATTCAATATCATTGACTAAAAATGATCATAAGTGACTTACCTCAAGAATCCCTTCCAAATCCCTCTCAAAAATCGGCAAATCCCGAGCTCGAAATGTTCAAAATGAAGAAAATCTGGGAAACCCTCGAATTTAAACACTGCCTAGTGCTTTTGCACCTGCGGTCTCGTGGGTGCGAGAAATCTGTCGCTTCTGCGATTTTCCAAGGCTCCGCTGCGTCCATTTTGGAATAGCGCTTCTGCTTTTACAAAAAACAGTCCGCATATGCGGTCATGCAGGAATTCCCTCGCACGTGTGACCACTGCCCCACTTTGCCTTTTTTGTTTTAGCGCTGCCATGCTCGCTTCTACGAGCTCGCACCTGCGATCCAAATTCGCAGGTGCGATTACATCAGCAGACTCCCCAGCTTCGGCAATGCACTAAGTCTCATTTTTGATCCGTTAGCCCTCCGAAATCAACCTGAGGCCCCCCGGACCTTATCCAAACACACCAACAAGTTCTAAAACATGATATGGACTTAGTCGAGCCCTCAAATCACATCGAATAACACCTAAAATACGAATCACACCCCAATTCAAGCCTAATAAAAACTAAGGAATTTCAACTTCTACAAACGACGCCGAGACCTATAAAATCACGTCCGATCGCCCTCAAATTTTGCAAACAATTCACATACGACAGTACGGACCTACTCCAACTCCCGAAACCCCAATCCAATCCCGGTAACCACAAAGTCTACTCTCGTTCAAACTTCTAAATTTCCAACTTTTTCCATTTTAAGCATTTAACTGTAGACCTACAAATCACAATCCGGACATGCTCTTAAGTCCAAAATCATCCAACGGAGCTACGGAACCATCAAAACTCCATTCTGAAGTCATTTACACATAAGTCAACATCCGGTTAACCTTTTCAACTTAAGCTTCTAACCTTAAGACTAAATGTCTTAACCCATTCTGAAACCTTTCCGGACCCGAACCAACTATCCCGACAAGTCACATAGCAGCTGTAAAGCACAAAATGAGTAGTAAGTGGGGGAAGGAGGCTACAACTCTCAAAACGACCAGGCAGGTCGTTACTGTGAGAAGGTTCATTTGGGGGCTTAATTTTGGGATTATTCTCAATATGGATAGGGATAGAAAGATAGGGTCTACTTTTAATCAGGTAGTAGAGATAGCAAAGAGGATTGAGCGCATCCATGGTTAGGTGAGAGAGACAATGAAGGATAAAAGACTTCGTCATTCAAGAGGATTCAGTGGTTCCTCGTATGGAGATAGGGGAATTTTTTGTAGAGGCTATTTTGGTAGACTAGTTCCTTAACACTTCGGACTTCTCATGGTTCTCTAGTTAGTCATGGTTTCCATAATACTCATTCGGGCATACATCATACAGTGTGTCTTTAGCTCGTGGTCCTTGTGGTGGTGATTCTGGTTGTCAGGGATAGACTAAGAACTAGTAGCCGCGCCAGTAGAAAGGTTTCTATGAGTGTGGAGACTTGGAGCATCTAGGGGAGGATTACCCTAGATTTCAGAGTGGTACATCTAAGCAGAATACTCAGGCTGTGATTCTAGCCCCTGTTGCCACACCACTTGCACAACCAGCTAGAGGTGGAGATCAACCAGATAGAGGAGGAGGAGGTCATCTAGTTAGAGGTCATCGTAGAGGTGGATGAAAGACTAGTGGAGCTTCAGGCCCATTGTCATGCATTTCCTATTAGATCTAAGGCGGAGGCATCTGATTAAGTCATCACAAATATTATTTTTGCTTTTCACTGAGATTCTTGGTGTTATTTGATCTGAGTTCTACTTATTTGTCTGTGTCATCTTATTTTGCATCATATTTGGGTATGTCTTTTGATTCCTTAGATATTCCTATTTATGCGTCTTTGCCTATAGGAGATCCTATTATGGTTTATCGGGGTCTATCAATCTTGTGTGGTCACTATTAAAGAGTATGATACGATGTTTGATCTTTTGTTGTTGGACAAGGTGGATTTCGAGGTAATTCTTGGCATGGATTGGTTATTCACGTGATGCTATATTAGATTATCACGCCAAGACTATGACTTTAGCTATGCTAGGATTTTCTAGATTAGAGTAGAGAGGGCCACTTGGTCATTCTACGAGCAGGAATCATTCTAGAAGGCTTAGCGTATGGTTGAGAAGGGATGCTTAATATATTTGACTTTCATTTGGGATACTAGTGCAGAGTTTTCTTCCATGGCTCTGCACCAGTGGTGAGAGAGTTTCTAGATGTGTTTCCTACGTGTATGCCACCTGATAGAGATATTGATTTTGGTATTGATTTGTGCCACGCACTTAGCCGATATCTATTCCACTATACCATATGGCTCCAACTGATTTGAAGCAGTTGAAGGAGCAATTGCAAGATACGCTTGATAAGGGATTAGTTAGACTGAGTGTTTCTCCTTTTGTTGTACTAATGCTGTTTATGAATAAAAAGGATGGTACTACGAGGATGTGCATTGATTATAGGAATTTGAATAAGATTACCATCAAGAACAAGTATCCGTTGCCTCGTATTGATTTTTTGGTTGATCATCTTCAAGATACTAGGATGTTCTCTAAGATTGACTTGAGATCGGTTCATTAGGTGAAGATTAGGGCTTTGGATAACCCTAAAAAGGCTTTTAGGACTCGTTATGTTCATTATGAGTTCTTAGTGATGTTATTTAGCTTGACTAATTCTCTAGCAGAATCACGGATTTGATGAATAGGGTATTCAATCTTATTTGGATACTTTTGTGCTAGTGTTCATTGATTAAATCTTGGTTTACTCTCGCAGTAGAGAGGAGCATAAGCAAAATTTGAGGATTGTGCTTCAGATTTTGAGGAAAGAGAAGCTTTATGCTAAGTTCTCCAAATATGAGTCTTGGTTAGACTAGTTACATTCTTGGGTCACGTGGTGTCTGGTGAAGGTATTAAGGTTGATCCCAATAGGATTGAGGCAGTTAAGAATTGTTCTAGACGTACTACAACTATGTTGATTTGGAGTTTCTTGGGTTTGGCAGTCTAGTACCGTCATTTTGTAAAGGAGTTTTCATCCATTACAGCTCCATTGATTAAGTTAATCAGAAAGATGTTCTTTTTACATGGTCCGATGAGTGTGAGGAGTCATTAGAAGCTCAAGCCTGCTTTAACTTCGGGTTGTGACATCAATTTTCTTCATGACTCATTGTGCCTGAAATACCAGCAATACACACCATAAATAACCTCATATTATGATCAAAGGATACAAAAACTAAAGCAAAGAGACTAAAATAAATTGTAAAATCACCGCTTATCAACACCCCTAACTTTAAGTCTTTGCTTGTCCTCAAGCAAAACAAAACCAAAAACTCAATGAGGCTATACCCTTTAAATCTCAATTAGCATTACAATCATTCCAAAATCATATTCTCCAATTAGTCACAGTACTTATGGCTTTGGTTGGTACTAATAATTAGGCTACAGGCATGTGAACTTTAACAAATAACTCCCTCATTTAAAAACACAATCTTAAGAATGCAATGGAGTTTCAAAATATTCAAGTGACAAAAACCAAGCGTCAAGAAGTGACTCAAAATTACTACTAGTCTAATAAATATGCTTATTTGACTCAATTGGGAATTATTAACGTTACCAATCAATCACAATTCATGTGCCCTCATAAGAAAGAAAGTTCCAAATTTACCATATTCATAACAACACAAGGAATATTTGCACAAAGTCTCACTCTCAACGAAGAAGTTCATGTGCTAACAAATATAATACCATAATCTTGCCCTTATTTTAATTCACCGTCAATTTAAGAATATTCGGTTGGATCACATAAGGATTATTTAAGCTTGTAATATTGCCTTAGGGTAAGCATTTGGGATGCAAGTGGCTACACCCTATACCCATATTTGTATTTCTTTTTGTAGTATTCTTCTTTTTAAACCACATAGCCCGTATTGACCTTTAGTTTCTAACATTGAAACACCTTGAATTTCGTAATTACCTCTAGTTCTGCTTCCTCTTGAATTTGTACAAGACACCCCTTTTTCGCTGTTCTTTTGAAGATTGAATATTTGTAGATAGGATGATGTGAAACTTTTGGTTTCCAATATGTTGGCTCTAACTTAGCCACGTGCTTCATATGATACAACTGCAAGGGATTTGATTCTACACAAAAAAAACGCATCTTCGTCATTTCTCAATTTACACCAACGCCTCCAACTTAGGCTTTTAGCCTCAATCTTAACATTCAAGGAGGGATGGGTTCAAAGAGGGAATTTTTCACAAATGGGGTAAAGCTCTATAATGTGATAGCCAAATAAAAGGTTAAAAGCTCAATTAGGATTAACTAGTTATAATATCACGACGGTGGTCTGCTTCAAAGGCAAAATAGGCTTTTTCAAAGATCACAAATAATTTCCAAGGTCATCCCTCTAACCAAGCATAACTAAGATTAGGATTGAAAGACCAACCAGGCAAGTTCTACATGATAAAAGTAAACACAAGAACTTTTCAACACAAACTAACACCTATGGCACATGAACTAGTCAAGATGGATCTATTTCACTTCCTAACAAGATAATTAGAGCAATATTATGCCAACTAGTGGTAAAGAGTCACAAAAATAAGCCAAAAAGTTATCACAAAAATTATTTTTTCCCATGCAACTTGCTTTTTCACTTTACAACACAAACATTTCAGAGGGATATTCTCAATTTACAAACTCACATGCAAAATGCCAATTTTATCAGTATCAAACAACAAAATTTTCCACATAAAAACACAAGAATAATTTCTTAAATAATTTGTCATGCTTATCCATTATCCGGAAAAGCCGCCCGATTCAAAAGAAAATAACCCTCAGAAAAGAATCGTGGCATAAGAAAACCCAAAGAGGTTTATTAAAAAGTATATTACTACTCAAGAGGTAAAAAATGACATAAACTGTAAACTACTAAAGAAAATAAAATAACAAAAGTGACTAATCCACAACTACACAAACAACCAAAACAAGTCCAACAATGGTACATAATCATCCATAATAGTAAAACAAGCACGACATAATATCCATACATTAACCATAAGTCCGGTAAGGGAATAAGTCAAGCATGAATATAAAAATAAAGTGTACTCACAAATGCCACCCCTATTGCAGTGTCCTCACTGCACTATATTAGAATAAATCATGAATAGTTTGAGGGCCTCCCTGAAGTTTGCATCAGACTAGCAGATTGAGGGAAAGGCTCATCACTGCTATGTAGAACTCCGAGCCTCATCATCACAAGCATCATGATCATCATCATCATATGACAAGAAAGAATACTCCTCATTGTCATGCTCATCCTCAATACTTATTCGTTTGCCCCCATTTGAAGATTGCATTGATGCCTCTCCATGTTTTTGGCCATGAAATTGCTTTTCTTCTTGTTTTTCTCCTTTGCTGCTTTGAAATATATCTGAAGAGTGCATGTGCCTTGGCCATATTCATATGTTATCTCAAGCCTGCTAACAGAAGCTGCTAATTTCTCATGTGACTCTGCCTATATTTTATTGCTCTTCAAAGCACTACCCTCTCCTTCCACTCTCACTGGATGCAAGGGATTGTCGGTCGGTATCTAATGATCAGTTCCGTGCACATCCACATTCGCCCCCTGGCACCACTCAGCGATGACAATCAACGAACATTAATCTAACAGTATCATACTGATCAAAGGCAGTCTCCTATTCAATTTCGTGGCCATCTTCCGCAACTTCATTCATGTTAGAATCCATTTTCACAGCTCAAAGTACCTCAAACAAATAAAAACCAAGTTAGGCGTGCATTAGAATCATGTTAAGTAATTTAAAACACAACAATTAGCCAAATAATCAAGCCAAAGGAGCCCAACAAGCCTTAGTTTCAAAGCTACTGGTTTGCCAAAAATTACACAACCATCGCACCTGAGAAAAAACTAGAGTAGGTGTAGCATCGCTTCTGCAAAAAACGAATTGCTTCTGCAATATTTTGCTGTTTAAAATTCACACATGAGGAAGATTTATTGTAGGTGCGAGGCCGTATCTGCGGCAATTCTTTAATCATAATTTCAAAAAGCAAGAAGCTGCTAATTTTTCAAAATAAATCAAGATTTTTGCACAAACTTTATACTCAAGACCTCTAAATTATTGCAAAACATGAATGTAAGACTTCCTTCCACATGATTTCAAGACAAATGGCAAGTAGTTTTCTCTAAGCCAAATCGTTGAACACTTAACAAACTTAGAGAACGCTTTGGTTCTTTAAACTAATCAGGCACTCAGACTTCTCCTATTTTTGTTGTTCAACAAAACACTGCACACAATTAGACTCAACCGATTTTCTCACCCTAAAACTAACATCAATAGAGAGGAAAAGAGGGGCTTAGGGAAATAGCTATTGTGAAGATACAGAAGAAGAAGAGAGGATAGCTGGGAGGAAGAACGAAATAGAACAAGAAGAGAATGAGTGATTACTTAGTTCCCCTGGCTTGTGATGTGCCAGTGGTTGTGCAATGATGCAATAGACGAGAGGTGTTTGGGTTGGGAGAAGAAGGGATTTAGTTTTACCCACTAAAGGATTCTTCAAATTGACCTGACAAAGCACACCTGGAGAATATTTATCGCTTCTGTAACAACAATTCCGCTTTTGTGGGAAAAGCACATCTACGATGTGGCATGCGCATCTGCGTTTTATTTTCTGTTGATGCGGTTGCAAAAGATATCTAATAGAAAACTTGACAGCCACTGTTTTGGCTTGTCTGCAACACCTCAACTTGCTCAATCCAACTCCAAAAAATCTGAAACTTTACAGATTATTTAAAAATAATATACTAAAATATTTTTAAGAAAATTAAAAAATGATTTCAAACTTTGAAAATGACGGGTTACCTCCTATCAAGTGCCATATTTAATGTTTGCACGATGCAAGTCAACTTTACTACTTTTCTCACCTTTTGGAACTTATGAATTTTACACTTAATGTGGATTCATTCTTGTGACCATGAGAAACGAGGGGTGGTATGTAGATGAACAAGCTACATGCCAAGTTATTCATTTTGCACTTTTTGGCTTTCATGTGAGAAATGTCATTGTGCCATCTTGCGCCTTCAAATTTCAAAATGTACGACCTTTACCTCTCTTCTCCGCAATCCCTCATTGATTCGTATGGTTCAATTCCTATATCACCACACAAATCCAATGTTGAAAAATGTTTGGAATGAGACATCGAGCTCTCAAATTGCAAATTTTCTCGGTTGTGACATCCTCTTCTTACCTCGAGCTAGATTCTATTTCAACCATATTTTCAATTACTCTAGTTGACTCTAATCTCAATTTTTTTTCACCATCACCCACCAGCATTGAGTCGGTTGGCAGATGTTCTATTCTTTATTCCTCAAAATGGATCTCACTTTCTTCCTTGAAGTTGGACTTTTCTTGACCTCTTTTCCCACTCTCAAGTTGGTGAACATAATGAACCTCAACTAATGGTTTCATTTGATTTTCCAAGGAGTAAGTAGTCTCATTGTTCCGACTTAATGCTTGTTTCAAGTCCTCGAGTGCCAAGTTTTGCTTCTCCTCATTTTCAAGATTAGCCTCCAACATGAATATTATCCTCTCATTTTGAGAAATTGAGACTTATTGATTTTGTTCAAGTGCCAAAGAAGGATATTCATTTTCAGGCGCCAAACTATTTTGGAGACTATTTTCCAAAAGCTCCTCCAAGGATTTTTTCTTTTTGTTTCCTCCTTCAAGTAGGAATTCCATCATCAACTTGAACTCTCAATTTTGACCATGCTCAACTTCTTCCACTTCCATACCCCTATAATTGTCACAACCAAAAGTAGGATCGTCATAGTGGGATTTTGGTGTAGGAAAATACAAATAAGCACAATTGACCAAATGACCATGTTGGCCACCACACCTATTACATATACTCTCATATGTTTGAAATTGTGCGCACAATCTGCCTCTGGGAGAATTTAAATAATTTTGCCATAAGTGTAGTCTTCCACAATAAGGAAAAGGGTCATCATAGTAAGAACAACTATCATCCGATAAATTTTCATTGCGTGATGCCATTTATAAAACTAAGAATGTAAACAAGAATAAACAGAGACAAGAAAAATAACTACACAAATATTTACAGGTACGGAACAAAGCACGTACGCTTACTTCTAAAACAACCTAAATGCGGCAAATTATTCCTCGCCAATGGTGCCAAAATTGATAACATCCAAATCCACTCCTCTAAGAGTTAGTACACACAGTCGCATGCAATATAATTTAACCAACTATGAGTCATGGTCAAATTCCATAGGGAAAAATATGAAGGCGATTAGGCAAGTAAGAGAATTATCGTTTTTATGCTAAGCCACATATTAATAAGGGTTTTAAAAAAATGTTATAAGTAATGCGGAAATGTAAACGAACCTAGACAGAAAGTAAAATGATCAGTGAATACAAGCATGAATATAAGGAATATTACACTCAAGTAACGATCCAAGGTATTTCATGATTTAAAAAATATGAGCGAGTTTATTTTAATTAGCCTTGAGTAATTATTTCTATATTAGGTTCTTTTGCAGACTAACAACACTTCCTAATTTAATTATTCCTAAAAAAATTATGAATGCATAAGTCATTCTTAATGCATAACATCACGAATGCGTAAGTCAATGACATGGTTTATACACGACCACAACTGTCTCACAAACTCCCAAAATCCGATATCACATCTTCACGAGCATTTAACAAGAGTTAAAATGTCTTTACTAAATAATAACATTTATTAGGAAAGAAGTAAATAGAGAGGGATAGCTAAGTGGGAAGTGAGATTCTATGTGCTGAGAATCGATCAAATTGAGCAGCTCACTACGAAGTCTTTAAGTAAGCTCCTACATATCTAGATGGGTACTACTGTGAACAACATTAGAATTTGCACAAAAATGTGCAGAAGTCTAGAATGAGTACAAAACTATGGTACATAATATATATCAAGTTTAGCCTTGAAGAAGCAGTGATAAAGGGTCGATACTGACACCTACTATCAATCCAATAAAAAAATGAAAGCATAAAAAGAAAAATAAACAAGGCATGGTATTGTCAAATAAATACAAGAGATAAAGGCACAGTAAATCTCCAATTTAGGCATGCTTTTCAGGCAAAAGAGTTAGATTACAATGTCAAATACCTCTATTCTTTTCATAATCATGATATGAGTAAATCAATGCTTATATAAAAGCTACTGCATGAATCTAAAATGCAAATGCATACTTATAATCCACTCTCAATACCTCATAGAAAAAATCCATATTCCTTGCACTGGCCAAGTGTCCAAATTGAGCACCAATCTGGGTTCCTGCGCTCACAGGGCCCAAAGTAACATGGCTAATCACCTGACTTCGGAGGGACAGATCCATATCCGATCGCTATTGCAGCGTGCAACCTAATCCAATCTAATATTATTGTAGCGTACAACCGTCCAATCATAATACCATCAATAATATATCACCAATATCCGCTCACAATGTCTTTGGTGCCAAATTACTCAAATTTATTTAATATCCAACTCTCCAACTCATGCATGTGCCTATCATATGATAAAGGCGCACCATGACTTGATAATAAATTACCGATAAATATTTACATGAATAAGAGATGGCTATGCCTAATCATGTATTTCAACTTTTCATAGCAATTCACTATGCTTATTTAACTTTGTCTGATCATGATATAAACAAGAAAAAAAGTAAGCCAAAGCCAATAAATCATAAACCAAGCAACGCAATTGTATTACTACGGCTAAATTAGAAATAACGACACAACGAAAAAAGTACGTCATGTCCAAATCAACAAGTCATAAACCTATCATGGCCTCCAATCATGACTAAGATTCATCATGTATTCATTAAATCAATGAAATATGGATAAATAATTTATGTCGTCCACATAAGGCATATCATAAGCCTAACTCTATCCGACTATGGCCATAATGTAGCTATGCATCTACGTGTGATGACCCAATAGGTTGTTGTGAGTACTATCTCCATTTTGTATGTTCCGAGATCTCCCTTAGCTCTATTTGATGATTTATGACTTACATGCGTGGTCTGTATCATTTTTCAGAAAGCTATCATGTGAAATTATAAAGAAAATGTGATTTGTAACTTAAAAAGAGGCTTGAGTTGACCACGGTCAACGTTCTTGGCATACAACCTCGGATAGGTTTTTTTACGATTTTGGTAGGTTTGTATGATATTTTTGGACATGTGAGCATGTTTGGTTGGGGTCCCGGGTGATCCGAAGGCGTCTCAGCATATTATGTGAAAAATGGAAAAAGTGGAGTTTTTAAGTTGAAAATCTTAAGTGTTGATGATTAATTTTTGATATTTGATGCTATTGTGGTGATTTTAGGTAGCAAGTGAGTTTTTATGAGGTTATTGTACTTTTGTGCATGTTTAGATTATAGTTGATGGGCTTGGTTGAGTTTGGGTATGTTGTAGCTAAGTTTTGAACTGTTGTAGGAAATCTGGTGCATTTGCTCGACAGGTCTCGCAAATGCGATGACCTCTTCGCAATTGCGAGTCTAGCTTTTGCGAAGTTGGGATCGCAAATGTTATAATTTAAGAGGAAATGTGAGCTTTGCAAATGCGAAATGGCTATGGCAATTACGAAGTGGCTGGGAGTCTTCGCTTTTGTGATGGTAATGTCGCAAATGCGACGGGAAACTGGCCTGGATGGTCTTCGCATTTGCGAATGCTATCTCGCTTTTGCGAGTAAGGGATTACTTGCATATGCGACCATTTTATCAAAAAATGCGATATCAGAGGGGCTGGCCAACTGTTCGCTTTTGCGAATAGTGGTTTGCTTTTGCGAACATCGCAATTTCAAATAAGAGTCGTAATTGTGATACCTGTAGCTGGGTAAAAGTGTGGAATTTCGGGACTTAGCTTAGTTTACACCATTTTTCAACCCTAAACTCTCGAGAGGTGATTTTGAAGATGATTTTCTTCCCAAATTCATTGGCAATAAACTTTAACTAGTTTTACAATTTCAATTACTTTTTTATGTATTTAATCATCAAAAGTCATTGGGTAGAATTTTTGAATTTTGTGAAATTTAGATTTAAAACTCGAAATGAGGTCGGATTTCAAAACAAATCACAAAACCAGGCTCGAGGTGAATGGGTAATTGGAATTTGGTCCGAATCTCGGATTTCGACCACGTGGACTCGGCGTTGACTTTTGTTGACTTTTTTCAATTTAGTTAAAGATTGAACCTATTTCATTCGTGGGTACTTTCTAAAGCTTGTTTTTTATTTTTCAATCAATTGGCTAGATTCTGTTGGTTTGGAGGCTTGTTCTAAAGGAAAAGTCACGGTTGATTGTTGATTTTTTTCCTTAAAGAGGTAAGTGTCATGGTTAAACTTGACTTGAGGGAATGAGCACTTGATTGATCTATTTGATAATTGAATTATGTGTGGGAACAACGTATATGCAAGATGACGAGTGTATATGAATTGTCATGGGTTAGAGCATGCAGGGTGGGCTACTTACTACTTGTATTCAATTACATCATGCCTTCATTTATCCCTTGTTATTATTTGTCACGTGCTTTATTGCTACACGCCTTTATTTCTTCAATACATACCTTCATTTGTTACATATCTCTACTTGTTATATGCTTCTGTGCGTTCGTGCCTTTATTCATTGTCCTCCTTACTTGCTCTATGCTTTTACAAGTTAATAGATATATGCTTGTACTTGTCTTATACCTTCACTTGTTTGTTAGTCTTACTTGTTCCCATTTCACTTTATTATGTATTATAGATTGCCTAGCAGGCTTTATTCGCTTATTTATTTTGCGTTATGTTATGAGGTACCCCGTAGCTGGATGAAGTTTAAAATATATATATATTTGGGATCGGGTTTCACACTGCAAAGGTATTGATATAATATTTGGGATTGGGTTGCACACCGCAACGGTGTTGATATGATATTGGGGATCGGGTTACACGCTGCAACGATATTGATTTTGTATATAGGATCAAGTTGCATGCTGTAACGACAATGGGGTGTGTGTGTGTGTATATATATATGTGTGTGTGTGTGTGTGTGTGAGTGAGTGTGAGTGAGTGTGTGTGTATGTGTGAGTGTGTGTATGTGTT
>MCJB01052463.1:0-19710 GCA_002018475.1 Nicotiana obtusifolia | reverse complement strand
GGGGAGGGGATCGGGTTACATGCCGCAACTAAGAAGTTATATTATGATTGTTCTTGGTTGTTTGTTCTGTTTTCATGTTGTGCTGTGAAACTGAGCTTAAATGATATTGTGGGGCCATCTTTTTTGTATTTTTTATTCCAGTTTCCACGTTATTTACCTTTACTATATGCTGTTATTGTTTTCTACTTCTAGTACAAATTTATAGTGAATGCCCTATCATAGCCTCGTCATTACTTCATCGAGGTTAGGCTCGGCATTGACGGAGTTCATAGGGTCAGTTTCACTCATACTAGACTTCTGCACTTCTTGTGTAGATTCTATGGTTTGTCCTAGCGGTACTTAGAGGAGATATGCCTGCACCCATTTCATAAAATGTCTTCAGGTAAAGCTGCACAACATTCGCAAAACCTGGTGTCCACTTCTTATCTACTATAAGTTTATTGCATTTCGGATATTAATATTATTATTTCAGACCCTTTTTGTAGTATTTTTAGCAGCGCATGCACTTGTGACACCAATTTCTAGGATAGCCTAGACTGCATGAATGGATTTTTTTTATGTCTTTCAAAGTTTCACAGCTTTATCTTCTTATTAATCTGCTTTTAAAAATTGTCAAAGTAGTTAATTGTTTAGAAAATATTGGCTTGCCTGGCAAGCATACATTAGGCGCCATCATAGCTCCCTGGTTGGTATTTGGTTCGTGAAAAGTTGGTATGAGAGTACTAGGATCCCTACATCTCACGAGTAATGAGCAAGCTTAATAGAGTCTTGACGATCGGTACGGAGAGGACTGTGCTTATCTTCTAGAGGCTACAAGGCTTTAGGAAATTTCACTTTTTTTCTTTCTCTATCACTAAGTTTGAATCATTCTTCTATTAATCTCTCGCAGATAGTGGGTACACGCACAACATCCATAGCTAATCAAGGGCCAGAGCCCCAAGTTCCAGCAACTACTAGGGGTAGGGGTCGGGGCCGAGGTAGAGCCAGAGATAGAGCTCAGCAAAGATCACGTGGAACAACACCTATTATCGAGCGTCAAATCGAGCAGGATGGGGAGATCCATGTTCCGACCGTGCCTGTTGGACCATGTCAGGCCCCAGAAGGGTTCATTGCCACCCTAGTGCTTCAGGACGCCCTAGTTGCCTAGTTCGTCTTGTAGAAAGTGTGGCCCAAGCCGGTTTATTTCCTGTTGCACCAGCCGTTTCTCAGGCCACAGGAGGATCCAAGACTCCCACTACCCACACTCTATAGAAGATGGCTAACGAGAATCATACCATAGTAGTTCTACCAGTGAGGGTAGCCCAGCATGTTGTTGCTATACAGCCCGGGGAGAGACCCGGGATGTCAGCCAAGGGGCTAAAGTTGTTGGATAAGATCACTAAGTTTTTTCCCCCTCACATTAGTGGTACACCTTCTGAGGACCCCCGAGATTTCTTCGACCGTTGCCATGAGATATTGCGCAACTCGAGTATAGTGGAGTCTAACGGAGTTGAATTCATAGTGTTTTAGATGCACGATTCCGCCCAAAGATAGTGGCAAGTGCATGTACAGGGCAGGCCAACAAGTTCTACTCCTCTCACTTGGGCTTAGTTCTCACATGTTTTCTTAGAAAAGTTCATTTCTTTCACTCAGAAAATGGACTTTAGTAGTCAGTTTGAGTGCCTTCAGCAGGGTAGCCTGACCGTTACTCAGTATGAGACCAGATTCATGGATTTATCATGCCATGTAGCTATCGTGATCCCTATTGAGAAGGAGAGGGTTCGAAGGTTTATAGATGTCCTTACATATGGCATAAGGCTACAAATGGCCAGAGAGACCGAGGATGATATCTCTTTTACTCGAGTTGTGGAGATATCTAAGCGGATCGAAAGGATTCGTGGCAAGAGTAGAGTGGTGAAATTTGAGAAGAGGCCTCATCATTTTTGTGGTTTCAGTGGTGCCTCGTCTGGAGGTAGGGGTTCATTTGGTAGAGGCCATCCTATTAGGCTGGTTCAGTCAGTGCTCAGGTATCACATAGCACTTTGGGTAGTCGTGGTTGTTATGTGTCTCGTCTTGAGCAGCTAGCACTCAGTGCACTTTCAGCTCCTATCAGTACACCACCAATTTAGAGCTTTCACTGTAGTTATTCGGGCCATCACAGAGGGTTTCATATTCAGTAGCAATGCTAGTCGAGAGAGTGCTTTGTGTGTTGAGGCATGGGCCATATCAGGAGGTATTGTCCTAGACTTCAGAGCAGTAGGCCACAACAGGGTGCTCGTGCCATGATTCCGGCACCAGTTGCTCCACCGTCCGCTCAACCAGCTAAATGTGGGGGTCAGGTAGCTTGAGGTGGAGGGAAGACAGATAAAGGTGGAGGCCTGTCAATGAGAGGCTGTCCGAGAGGTGGAGGTCAGATTGGTGGGGCTCAGCTCCGTTGCTAAGCATTTCAATATAGACCTAAGGCGGAGTCGTCTGATGCGGTTATCAAATGTATTATTCTGGTCTATCATAGGGATGCATCAATTTTTTATTTAATCCGAGTTCTACTTATTCACGTGTGTCATCCTATTTTGCCTCATGTTTGGATATGTCTCGTGATTCTTTGGATACTCCTGTTTTTGTGTCTATGTCTGGTAGGGATTCTATTGTGGTGGAATGCGTCTACCGCTCTTGTTTAGTCAATATTGGGGGCTATGACATCGTAATTAATCTTCTACTATTGGGCATGGTAGATTTTGCCATTATTATTGGTATTGATTGGCTGTCCCCATACCACACTATCTTGGATTGTCACGCCAAGACTGTGACGTTTGCCATGCCAGGGTTGCCTAGGTTGGAGTGGAGACGGACTCTTGGTCACTCCATTAGTAGGTTGGTTTCATATGTGAAGGCTCGACGTTTGGTCGAGAAGGGATGTTTGGCATATTTGGCTTATATCTGTGATTCTAGTGCCAAGGTCCCTTCTGTGGATTCTATTCCGGTGGTGAGTGAGTTCCGAGAGGTGTTTCCTATAGATTTTTTGGGTACGCACCCATAGAGATGTAAAATTTTTCATTGACTTGGTCCCAGGCACTCAACTTATTTCTATTCTACCATACCGTATGGCTCTAGTTGAGTTGAAAGAATTAAAGGAGCAGTTGCAAGATTTGCTTGAAAAGGTGTTCATTAGACCTAGTGTCTCGCCTTGGGGTGCACCGGTGTTTTTTGTGTAGAAGAAAGACGGATCGATGAGGATGTGCATATGTTATCGGTAGTTGAACAAGGTCACTATCATGAACAAGTACCCTTGCCAAGGACTGATGACTTATTTGACCAACTTCAGGGTGCCAAGGTGTTTTTCAAGATTTATTTGCGATCTGGCTACCATCAGGTGAAGATTAGGGCATCAGATCCCTTAGACAGCTTTTCGGACTTGATATTGTCACTACGAGTTCTTGTCGATGTCATTTGGCTTGACTAATGCTCTAGCAGCCTTCATGGATTTGATGAACTAGGTGTTCAAGCCTTGTTTGGATTGCTTCGTGATCGTCTTCATTGATGTTATTTTGGTTTACTCCCATACTCAAGAGGAGCATGAGGAGCACCTAAAAGTAGTACATCAGACTTTGAAGGATTGTCAGCTATATGCCAATTTTTCAAAACATGAGTTCTATTCAAATTCAGTAGCCTTTTTGGGTCATGTTATGTCTTTTGAGGGTATCAAGGTAGATCCTAAGAAGATTAAGGAAGTTCAGAACTGACCTAGACCTAACTTAGCTACAGAGATTCGGAGCTTCTTAGGTTTGGCTTGTTATTATCACCGGTTTGTGGAGGGACTTTCCTCTATCTCATCCCTATTGACCATGTTCACCCAGGAGGGTGATCTTTTCAGATTGTCCGACGAGTGTGAGGCAAGCTTTCAGAAGCTCAATACTGCATTGACTACAGCCCCAGTATTGGTGTTGCCTACGGGTTAAAGATCTTACACTGTGTATTGTGATGCATCACGTATTAACTTGGCGCGATATTGATGCACGACAGTAGGGGTGATTGCCTACACGTATCATTGATTGAAGGTTCATGAGAAGAATTACCCTGTGCATGATTTGGGTTGGTAGCCATTGTTCACACGTTGAAGATTTGGAGGCACTATCTATACGATGTTCCATGTAAGGTGTACACCGACCCTCGAAGTCTCCAACACATATTCAAGTAGAAGGATCTTAATTTGCGACAGCGGAGATGGCTACAGTTATTAAAAGACTATGATATCACCATACTGTATCATCCGGGGAAGGCCGATGTACTGGTCGATGCATTGAGTAGGAAGGTAGAGATAGCATGGACAGTTTGTCATATTTATCAGCAGCAGAGAGACAACTAGCCATGGATGTTCAGGCTTTGGCCATTGGTTCATGAAGTTGGATGTTTTAGAGCCTATCCAGGTTCTCGCTTGTGTTGTGGCACAATCATTATTGTTGGAGTGTATCAAGGCACGCCTGTTTGATGATCCTCATTTGTTGGTGTTGAAAGACATGGTGCGGCGCGATGGTGCCTAGGAGGTTGTGATTGGAGATGATGGAGTTATGCGCTTCAGGGCCGGTTTTCTGTTCCAAATCTTGATGGGTTTAGAGAGATGATCCTTGAGAAGCCCCACTATTTGTGCTGCTCCATTCACCCAAGTTTCACGAAGATGTATCATGACTTAAAAAAAACATTATTTGTGGCAGAAGACGAAGAAAGATATTATTGATTATGTCTCTCGGTGTTTGAATTGTCAACATGCGAAGTACAAGCATAAAAAACTAGGAGGGTTGACTTAGAGATTAGAGATATCAGAGTGAAAGTGGGAGCGCACCACTATGGATTTTTTTGGTAGGCTTACCATGGACCTTGAGTATATATGATGTTATTTGGGTTATTATACCCCAGTTGACTAAGTTCGCACACTTCAATATAGTGATGAATTCTTATCTTCAAGCGGTTGGCTCAAATTTACATTCGAGCGATTATCTGTCTACATGACGTGTACATTTCTATCATTTCTAACTGGGAAAGCAGTTCACTTACCATTTTTGGAGAGCTATGCTGCGTGAGTTTGGCACATGGGTCGAGCTGAGTACCGCATTTCATCCTTAGACTGATAGTCAATCAGAACGTACTATATAGATTTTGGAGGACATGTTGTGGGCATGCTCTATTGATTTCGTGGGTTCGTGGGATCAGTGTTTACCTCTAGCGGAGTTCACCTACAATAACATCTCTCAGTCGAGCATCCAGATGCTTGGTACGAGGCCGTATATGGGAGGCGATGTCATTCTCCGGTTGGTTGGTTTGGCTCAATGTGGCTACATTGTTGGGCACTGATTTGGTATGTGATGCTTTGGAGAAGGTTAAGGTGATGCAGGAGCGAATTCGTATAGATCAGTCCAAGAAAAAGAGTTATGCGGACTGGAAGGTTCGAGATGTGGCTTACCTGGAGGGTGAGAAGTTTCTTCTCCGAGTTTCGCCTATTAAGGGCATGATGCAGTTTAGGAAGAAGGGCAAGTTGAGCCCCTAGGTTTATTAGCCATTTTTAGATTTTGGAGCGAGATGGGAAGGTTGCTTATAGTCTTGCATTGCCTCCTAGCCTAGTAGGGGTATATTTGATATTTAATATTTTATTGCTTCGGAAGTGCCATGAGGATAGATCACATGTTTTAGAATTTAGCACGGTGCATCTTGGTGAGAATTTGACCTACAAGGAAGAGCTGGTGGCTATTCTAGACCGGCATGTTAAAAAATTAAGATCTAAGAATTTTCCTTATGTGAAAGTGCAATGGAGAGGTCAGATGATTGATGAGGCTACACGGGAGTTCGAGTCCGATATGAGGAGTATATACCCGCACCATTTTACAGTCGAGGTACATTTCTACGTCCGTTCAAGGACGAACGTTCCTTTTAGAGGTGGGGAATGTGATGATTCGTAGGTCATTGAGTACTAGCTCCTTTATCTGTGTTCTGAGACCTCCCATTGTCCTATTTGATGATTTGTGACTTGCGTGTGTGGTCCGTGTCGTTTATTCGGAAAGCAATCATGTGAAATTTTAAAGAAAATATGAATTTTGACTTAAAATGAAGCTTGAGTTGACCACGGTCAACGTTCTTGGTAAACGACCTCGGATCGGTATTTTGACGATACCGGTGGGTTCATATGATCATTTTGGACTTGTGCGCATGTTTGGTTGGGGTCTTGGGTGACCCGTGGGCCTTTTAACGCATTATGTGAGAAATAACAAAAGTGGAGTTTTTAAGTTGAAAATCATGAGTTTTGATGAACGATTCTTGATATTTGATGCTATTTTGATGATTTGAGATAGCGAGCGAGTTTGTATGATGTTATTTTACTTGTCTGAATGTTTGGATTGGAGGCAAGGGGCTTGGTTGAGTTTCGAGTGTTTTGTGGCTATGTTGCGAACTATGTTGGGAAATTTAGTGCATTTTTTATGAAAGTCTCACAAATGCGATGACCTTTTCTGCCGGGCTCGCTAATGGGATAACTAGGAAGGAACTGTCAAATGCAAGTTGGGGGTCCTCGCTTTTGCAATGGTAAAATGTGACTGGAAGCTGGGCTGGACAGTCTTTGCATATCCGAAGGCTATCTTGCTTTTACGAGTAAGGGGCTCATTACAAATGCGACCATTTTACCCAAATGCGACATCAAAGGGGCTGGGCAACTTTTCGCTTTTGTGAACAGTGATTCGCTTTTGCGAACATCACAATTACAAACAAGAGTTCGCAATTGCAATACCTACAACTGGGTAAGAGTGGGAAATTTCGGGACTTAGCTCATTTTACACCATTTTTCAACCCTAATCTCTCTAGCGTGGATTTTTGAAGATGATTTTCTTCCCAAATTCATTAGTAAGAAACTTTAACTTGCTTTCAATCAATTTCAATTACTTTTTCATGAATTTAATCATCAAATTTATGAATTTTAAAGTGAAAATTCGGGGTTTAGGGTAGAATTTAGGAATTTTTTAAAATTAAGATTTAGACCTCGAATTGAGGTCCAATTTCATAATAAATCACATAACCAGGCTCGGGGAGTGAATGGGTAATCAAAATTTGGTCCGAATATGGAATTTCAACCATGTAGGCCTGGGGTTGACTTTTGTTGACTTTTTCAATTTTGTTAAAGATTGAACTTTTTTTTATTTGTGGGTTGTTTTTAAGGCTTGTTCTGAATTGCTTGAATGATAATTGGCTAGATTCGGTTGGATTAGATGCTTGTTCTAAAGGAAAATCTGTTGTTGGTTGTTGATTTTGTTCCAGAAAGAGGTAAATATGGTGGTTAACCTTGACTTGAGAGAATTTGGACTTGATTGATCTATCTGCTACTTGAATTATGCGTGGGGATGATGTATGTGTATGGTGACGAGTGTATATGCATTGTCATGGGTTTGAGCATGCGGGGTGAGCTACTTACTGCGTGTCTTCAATTACATCACGCTTTCATTTATCTGATCTAATTATTTCTCACGTGCTTTATTTGCTACATGCCTTTACTTTTTTAGTACATGCCTTCATTTGTTACATATCTCTACTTGTTATATGCTTCCGTGTATTCATGCCTTTATTCATTGCACGCCATACTTGCTCTATGCTTTTACATATTATTAGATAGATGCTTTTACTTGTCTTATTCCTTCACTTGTTTGTTAGTCTTACTTGTTCCCATTTCATTTTACTATGTATTATGGATTGCTTAGGAGGCTTTATTCGCTTATTTCCTTTTGCATTACGTTGTGAGATACCCCGTAGCTCGATGTAGTATTATATTATGTATATTTGGAATCGGGTTGCACGCCGCAACGGTATTGATATGAGATTTGGGGTTTGGTTGCAAGAATGACGGTATTGATTTTGTATATGGGATCAGGTTGCACGCTGCAACGGAAGTGGTATATATATGTGTGTGGGGGGGGGGGCGAGATTGGGTTGTGTGCCGCAACGGAGAAGTTATATTACGATTGTTATTGGTAGTTGGTTTCGTTTTCGTGTTGTGTAGTGAATTATTCCGGTTTCCATGTTATTTTTTTGTTCCTCTATTCCGTTATTGTTTTCTACTTATACTCGTATAGTTTTATAGTGAATGCCCTGTCATAGCCTCGTCAATACTTCGTCGATGTTAGGCTCAGCACTTACGGAGTAAATGAGGTCGGTTGTACTCATATTACACTTCTACACTTCTTGTGCAGATTCCGGGGCTGGTCCTAGTGGCGCTTAGAGGAGATATGCCCGGAGCTATTTCATTCGGAGACTTGTGGTATAGCTGCATAGAGTTTGCAGAACCTGAAGTCCCCTTCTTATCTTCTATATTGTTTATTGCATTATGGACAGCTATATTATTATTTTAGACCTTGTTTGTAGTATTTTTTGCTGCTCACGTGCTTTTGACACCATTTTCTGGGAGTAGACTAGACAACATGTATGCAATATTTTTTTTAATATATTCAATGTTTCACAGCTTTATCTTCTTATTAATCTACTTTTAAAATTGTTAAATTAGTTAATTGTTTACCAAATGTTGGCTTGCCTAGCAAGCGGGCATTAGGCGCCATCACGACTCTGGGGTTGGTATTTTGTGTCCTGATAGTATGCTCATCGCCTCGCATATACATGGCACCTAAAGTAAGCAACAAGTGGCAAATCGATCGACTATGGGGAGAAATTTCTCTTACAAGAATAGACAACAGACTTACCTCCACCCAGGAACACCTTCAACCAACCAATTGATACTCCAGCAACAAGAAAAACATTCTCGAAGCACTAGAAGCCCCAGAAATCAGAAACAAAAGTCCAAGAAAGAAAATAAAACCACCACCGCTACCACTGAAACCAACATCCCTCTTAACACTGCAGGTAATCAGGAATGGTGTAGTATATTGGTGCAGGTGCAATGTGTGGTATTAGCACTTTAGTGCTCATCCTATTGCACCTGCAACAATCTTCTTGGATCTTCCTCGTTGCCCTTCACTATATGATTTCTACAACTTCACAACTGCAGTAACTGTGCAAGACCATCATGATATCCAGCCATAATAGCAACCCTTCAGAGAGAGAAAGATTTACCAAATACCTCAAACGTCACATACAGATACATCCACATATCACACAATCACACAGAAGTAGCCCACACATAGACAATCATCATCTCAACAGACAATGCAAGTCACATACGTATAACCAGTCCTAACAATGCTAGCAGTGTGGATTGGACTAGGATAGTACTGCAAGGGCAATGTGTGGTATTAGCACTATCAGTGCCCATTCCATTGCAACTGCAGATACAATCCTGGACCAACTTCTTATCTTTACATACAGGATCCCCACAAGCTCACAACTGCAACAAATCCACATATACTTTAAGCCAGCTACTCAATACTCCAGGTTATTGCCACAATTGCAATGTGTGGTATTAGCACTTCTAGTGCTCATTCTATTGCAATTGCAGCAATCACCATGACCCCTCCTCCATACCATTTATTACTGGATCAACAATGCAGTACCTCCACAAGCACCACACAGCTAACATACAGCCCCACAGCAGCAGTAGCTAAAGCAACACCAGCAATAGCAGCAAGATGGACAACCATTCATCGCCTCAGTAGAGATTACAAGTCACAAAAACACAGTAGAAGCTACAAGCTACAGACACACAAGATACAGGAACTCAGAAGAAGCAGCACACAAATACACATGTAGAACCTAGGGAATGCAGCAGCCTTAGAAGCACACCAACTAAGTCAGTCATATCTGTATGGAGGCAGAAGGAGCTACATCCATTAGACATCACATGTAGTACACAAGCTTACCCCATCAACCATTACACCTACAATAGGATTACACAAAACCACACAGAAATAGCAAGCCAAAATCTCAGTCACCACCTTAGCAGCATTCACCATTGCAGCAGCAGACATCAACAGCAGTCACCACTGCAGGAAGGCCTTAGGGAAACAAACTTACCTTACCTGCAGTGCTTATTCATCAGACCTCATCAGCAGAACAATCATCATCTTACTATCCACAGAACTCACTGGAAGATGAAACACCTCTACAAGCACCAGACAGGTAACACACAGTCTCACAACAGCAGCAACAACAGCAACAACAGCAGCAAGGTAGACAGACACTCATCACCTCAGCAACAGCTACAAGTCATAGAAGCACAACACAAGCTACAAGCTACAACAACACAAAAAACAGGAACTCAGCACAAGCAACACACAGATACACATGAGGAATATAAGGAATGAGACAACCTTAGAAGCAACCACCATTGCAGTAGCAGATATCCACAGCAGCCTCCAGTGCAAGAAGAACTTAGGGGCACAAACCTACCTTACCTCCAATGGTCGTCCACTAGACTTTATCAGCAGAACACTTCTCAGCATACTACTAACAACACTCATTGGAAGATGAAGGTAATTCAACTCTCTATTATATGCACCAGACAATGCCAGTACTACTGTTCAGCCACAAGGCACTTTTTTGCTAGCCATCTTAAATTCTGTTTTCTTTGCTATCAATGCCAAAGCAAAGTTGAAGAATGCTACTACTTGTTATCTGACACACTACTTAGAAGATTCCCATCTTTTGTTAGGAATAGATCCTATTGTACATGGAGGATACTATTTCAACCCACTTACTTAGTAGATTTAGGAACACATGTACTTTTTGTATAGTTGACCTAGATTCACTTCATACTGTTTTTGTACATATTATTGTCTATCGATACTATAAGATAGACAATCATTGCATCATCATAGGTGTAACTTATCATAGCTGTTCAAGCATACTTGGTCGTCATGCTTTGATGAACAAGAGGGTACACATTCTTTTCTGGGAGGTAAAGTTTATGTCCCCCTCCATTAATGTACTTTATGCTGTATTTATGAAAATCAACCCTGGGCAACCTGCCTAGTGGATCTTAAAAAAAAACAAAAGAAAAAAAAAGAAAAAAGAAGGATGAAATCATGAATAATAATCAAATCCGAGTCAAAACTCCTACTCTAATCCAAATCGTGAAAATCCCCTCATAAATTGCCCAAATTCGAGCTCCCAATCTAAAAATATGATAAAATAACTGAAACTCTCGAAATAGAAAATTTAATATATCAGCCCAGTATATACTTCACGATCGTGGGACCCACTTCGCTATCGTGAAGGTCAAACTCTTGCCCTGCTTTTGCCCCTTATTTGCAAACGCGAAGGCCCTCCTTGACCGCGATGTCGTCCACCTGGTAAGATTGCACGAACACGATAGCTTACATGCGAACGATAAGGTTAAAGGCCTGACACACCCATCCAGCTTTCCTTTCTACGCGAACGCGACGACCAAGTCCCGTACGTGAAGGCCACTACCACCATTCTCCACGAATGCGACAAACGTATCACCAACGCAATGAGCAAGATCCACCAGTCCCAAAAACATACGGCGCAATTGCGATGCCCCATATACGTTCGCGATGAACACCAAAACACCAGAAACCAGCGGATCCAAAACAAGGGAAAATGATCCGAAACCCATCTAGAACACACCTGAGGCCCTCGGGACCTCGTACAATCAGACCATCAATCTCAAAACATAACACGGACCTACTCAAGGCCTCAAATAACACAAAATAATATCAAAACCAAGAATTATATCTCAATTCAAACTTAATGAATTAATCTAAATTTTTGAATTCAAAACTTATGTCGAACATGCCTAAACAACTCGGAATGACCTCAAATTTTACATACAAGTCATAAATCACCAAACAAACCTATTCCAAGGCTCAAAATCCCAAACAGACATTGTTAACCACAAAGTCAACTATTGGTCAAACCAATGAACTTTTAAACCTTCAAACATCCCACTTTTGCCAATTAGAGCCAAATCAACCTCGGAGCCTTCGAATCCAAATTCGGACATATTCCTAAGTCCAAAATCACCATCCAGACCTAATGTAACTATCAAAACTCCGATCCGAGGTCAAATACACAAAAGCAAACTCGATCAACACTTCCAACTTAAGATTCCAAGCTAGGAACTAAGTTTTCAAATTCAATTCTAAAACCTCCTGGAAACAATACCAACCATCCATGAAAGTCACATAATAATAAATACATTTAGGGGGAGCATCAAATAGGAAACATTGTTCAAATACACAAAATGACCAGCAGGTTAGTCACAGTATATGTGAGCACCCTGGTTATTCATGATCCAGGTAGTTCTTAGCCCATCATATGCATTATTTTGCTATCATGCTTTTTTGATATTGCGTTTTCTCCACTCTAATGACTATGTGGACTATGATTTTAGGCTAGAAGTCATGTTTAGGCTATGTGCTTATTTATTTGAGACATGATAGGGCCATTTTTGCTATATTGAGCTATTTTCCTTAACAGTAGTGTTATTTTTCAATCATGATATTACATTTGCATGTAATATCCCTATCTATGACACATTTTATATATGCCTCACATGTTGTTGGTGTCCTTAATTACGTGACATGGGTTTAATCTAAATTATGGCACATTGGCATATTCCGTGCGGTATTTTGAATTTGGTATTGTGAGATGTGAGTATATTGAGACTTGAGCTAGGATCCGCCCCTCCGAAGTCAAGTGATAACCCATGATACTTTGGTCCCTGTGAGTGCAGGCGCACATTTTGTGCTGGTGATAGACTAATGTTAGGCACTCGTACAGTGCTGAGAATGTGTATATGTGTGTGTGTGAGGATCCATGGGCATCTTGCTAGGCCACATGATAGTGTTCGGACTATGATTGTGGGGCACTATGTCCCAAGCACTGTTTATGTGCTGATATTTTGTATATTTTATATTTAAAGTGCGATTCTTTGTTGATTTGGCATGTATAACTGACATGCAGGCATAAGATTGTATTATTCCTTATGCAACTTGTATTTGATGTCTCTACTCGATGTCTAGAGCTTGATATTATAGTTTTAAGTGAATTATGTGAAATTTGATGCCTTGACTATTATATATGAAAAGCATGTCTAGTTCTTATTCTGTGGTGTTAAGCTGAGCCTATTATTATTTGAGCAACTTTTCTTTATATGCCATTATTTTGCTGTTGTTGCTATAGTTGCTTGGAAAGTGAGTATTGGACCTTGCCAAGCTCGTCATTGCTCTTGCCAAGCTAGACTAAGGTGCTGGCTCTTGCCAAGCTACACAAACAGTTAATTTATTTATAGTCGCAAAAGGTTTCCTACAAAGGGGGCTAGCTTCAACCTTGCCAAGCTACACAACTCAGAAAACTTTTGTACTATAACCATCGTTAGCTGTTCATAACTCAGAAAACTTTCGCACTACAATAAGCTAACTTTCAAAGAGTGCACTTACTCTATACTACAGTATAAGAAGAAAGCAAGAGACTCCGTGAAAGCAAGCTTAATCATAGGTACGAAACCACTGTATAAGGAACAAAGCAAGAGACTCGAGGAAAGAAAGCTTACTCATACGTACGAAAGTTTTCCTACCAAAAGGGGGCTGGCTCTTGCCAAGCTACACAAACAGTTAATTTGTTTATAGTCGCAAAAGTTTTCCTACAAAGGGGGCTGGCTTCAACCTTGCCAAGCTACACAACTCAGAAAACTTTTGTACTATAACCAACGTTAGCTATTCATAACTCAGAAAACTTTCGCACTACAATAAGCTAACTTTCAAATAGTGCACTTACTCTATTTTCATACATGGACCGTACTACAAGAAGCTAACTTTCAAAGAGTAAACTTACTTTATTTTCATACATGGACCGGCCTTTCCATCCATTCGAAAGAAAGAACAAGAGGGAAATTTAGAAAGAACTCATATGAAATATATCACAAGAGATTTACAAAGAGTACAAGATAATTCTAAGCTTTTTTCTAAGATCTACTGATTTTTCTAAGATGATCCTACAACTACTACAAGGCCTCCTTTATATAGGACTAGGAGGTTATTACAAGACAAATATTCTAGATAAAGCAAACCTATCTTAGATGGCAAACCTATCTACAAGCGGGTCCCTCTCGGCATATGAAGGACTTTAGGCAAAACCACTAAAAACACTAGAAAGCATGTGAACGGGGTGAAATATACATGGTGTAGCATGTGAAAGCATGTGATGCCATGTGAATGTACGGAGTTGCATGTGAAGAAGCATGTGAAGGCATGAGAAAGCATGTGAAAACAAGGTGAAATGGGGCCCGCATAGCATGGAAAGATGTGGGAATTCGTCTTGGCATGAGTAGGATATGTTTTGAGAGTTTTTGGATGATTATGGTAGGAAAACAACGTGAAGTGGGGCCCGGCTAGTATGGAAAGATGTGGGAATTTGTCTTGGCATGGGTAGGATATTTTTTGAGGATTTTTTGGTAGGTAATGGAGGATTAAGGTGGGATTAGCAAGGATTAGGACAATTATCCTTTATCGATCACAGAATTGTCTTCCAGGCATCTTTTCGAAGACCTTGTGAAGTAACGCCTGGAATTTGACGGTTCTTCTCTGCTATGTTCCTTCTCTTTTGGATTGAGGGATGTAATCCGCAACCTTAACCTGGAAATGTCATGAGTGATTTTTTCTCGGATGACTTCATATGGTGTTTGATATTGTTTTGCAGCTTCCCGGACTTTTTCCCAGTGAGGATGGGTATTGGTATAATTCCAGCTTGCCCATTCTTTTGGCCATATCTCTTTTGGGATGCACCTATTTTGCTGGAAAATAATTCTTTGTGCCTCGCTATACTCTTCCTCCATTGATAAAATGGACATGGGAAATTTCCACCAGAATGATGCCTTTGCTTGTGCCTGGACTTTTCCATTAATGATCTTTACTGGCCTATGAAACATGAATATTTTTGCTGCATAGGAATCACTGAAACATTTCGTCCAATATCTTCTAGGCTTGAACCATAGTAAAAATACTCCAAGGGTTGGTGCAATGGTATCAAAATCTTTGAAGACGTTGCATTTGAATTTCATGAAAATATAATACTGATGGCATAGGTACCAGAAAAACCATAATAATTCTTGTGGAAAATCCTTGGCTTGAGCTATGAATATATGGCAGAACGGATATTCTGGATTGACACCATAAGGCTTTAGAATGGATCCTCCATATTGCCGGAAAACTTGGAGCTCATAATAAGTTCTTCTTTCCATAATAATTGACGGATCAAAGGGATCCATGAGGTTGAACAACTCCGGTGGATGATCTGTTGGCTTTAATGAACTAGTTCCCGGTGTGTCTGAAAACATAAAGATGTGGCTGTTTGGCTTCAGTTTTGCTGGAGAAAATCTTTTTGATAATTCTTCCGGTCGCGATAGAAAATCTGCGAGAATATTATCCTTTCCTTTCAGGTGCTTGACTTGAAACTTTTATGGAGAGAACCATTGCGCCCATCTGAGAATCTGAGGATTAGGGATAATTTTTGAATTTATCCGGATCATTTTTGGGAAAGCCTTCATATCCATTTCTACTAGAAATTCTGTATGAATAAGGAAGAAATTGAATTTCTTGATCCTATTGTTTACTGGAAGAATCTCTTTGAAAGTGAAATGATAATGTTGCTCGGCATCTTTAAACTTTCCACTGGCGTATCCACATATTTTCCGCTGGCCATCTTTTTCTTCAAATAGAACAGCACTCCAATATTCATGGCTGGCATCAGTTTGCAGTACCTTTTTTCCATCTGAAGGAATGTAGAGAGACTTGACATTTTTACATCTCTCCTTTATTTTTCTGACTGCTTCATTCTGTTTCGCTCCCCATGATGGTGCATTTTTCTTGAGCATTCTTGTGAGCGGTGAAATGTATGTAGAGATATTTAGGATGAAATCTCTTACATAATTTATTACACCCAAGAACTGTTGGATCTGCTTTGTTGCAAGGTTGGTGTCCGGAAACTTAAGTAATTCCTGACATATATGCGGTCCTGGACTGTATGCACCTTGGGCAAAATGTATTCCGAGAAAATCAATTTCCTTCTGAGCAAGAACCATCTTTTTTGCTGAGAGCATGATCCCGTACTGTGTTACTAATGTCTCGAATTGACGAAGCAAGTTGACATGTTCTTCCAATGTATTACTAAATAACAGGATGTCATCAATGTAAACTAAGGATGTATAAAGGATGGATAGGAAGATTTTTATCATGGCTTTTTGGAACAAGGAGGGTGCAGTTTTCAACCCGAAGGGCATGACTTTCCACTGGAAGTGATGATCGGGGATGCAACATCCCGTTTTGGGTCGTTCTTCAGGGTGGATTCCCAATTGCAAGAATCCCGATTTTAAATCAAGCTTGGAAAAATATTTGGCCTTGTCTAAGTGGGAGAAAAGAGTGAGTTTATTTGGTATGGGAAATTTATCATCTTGGAGGAAATGGTTTAGCGACTGGTAATTAAGA
Organism: Nicotiana obtusifolia; assembly: GCA_002018475.1. Taxonomy (NCBI): domain Eukaryota; kingdom Viridiplantae; phylum Streptophyta; class Magnoliopsida; order Solanales; family Solanaceae; genus Nicotiana; species Nicotiana obtusifolia. The sequence continues at coordinate 3,310 of MCJB01052463.1, read as the reverse complement.
ACTAACCTGAGTTTTCCTCTTGTCTGCTAAGCTCTTTTGTTCACATAAAATGCTTCGCATGCCCATTGTGAATCCGAAGGCTCTATCAGATCAAATTCCAAAAGTTCTTCGCATTCTTTGTTTGCAAGCTGAAGATGATATGGTTTCATGCCTGAATGACTGGCTTTCATCGGATTGATGTTTTCATTTTTCTTGAAAGGGAGCTTGATAAAAAACTCTTGGTTTTTCTGTAATGGGCTTTTCCCTTTCTTCATGAAATCCTTGTGGGATTCAGCACATGAATGTTCAATGAGATTCTGCTCAATCTGTTTGATATGTTCATCATCGGTGATTTGAAATAGCCTTGGAATTTCAGAATAAGGTCTGAACTGCTTTTTAAAAGCTATCCCGTTAGCTTTGATCTGGAGTTGATCTTTAAGCTGCCTGTAAATGTCGAATCCAATAATAAGATCTTTTCCTGGCACATCAGATCCTAGCAGCTTGGTTCTGTACTTCAACGCTGGGAAGAACTCAATCGTGACCGGGTGCTTTGTAATGACAGTTGTGGTTAAGATCGCATTTGATGCAGTGTTGAAATATTTGAAATGCGGCACCCATTGATCTTCAGGGAGAACAGCAGGATTTATGAGTGAGGATGCAGCTCCGGTGTCGATGAAAGTAATAACTCGAGCTGATTTATCCCATTTGGATGTATAGACCTTGAGTTCTACTTGAGGAACAACTGTGAGAGCATTAATCTCTTCTCGGGCTTCGATCACTGGTTTTGAAATCTGGTACTGATCATTGCCTTGATCTTCATAGATATCGAGAGAGAATATAGTTTCTTCATTGGGTTCGTCGTCCACAGAGAATATGGATTCAAGGTCCTCCTCTTTTGCAAGATGTATGCCAGTGTAATCTTCAATATCCTCAAGGAGTTTGACAGATCTTCTTGATTGGGGATAATTTTTTGTGAAATGTCCAATCTTACGGCAAATAAAGCATCTGTCCTTCCTGTGAAAATTTCCTGGCCTTCTACGTCTGAAATATTTTGTGCATCTCTTGGATCTGGATTTTCCATCTGGAATTTTTGGCCATCTGAATCTCCTGAATTCTTTTCGTCGTCTAGACGTGCTGCAGGAACATCCTGATCCGGTGATTAGATCAGTTTTGCGGCATGCTTTGTCAAGCGTTGGATTGTGCTGGATAATTTGCTTTAGGGCTGAGCGCTTTGTACAAATGTCATCCAATGCGACGAAAGTAACCTGCCTGATGTAACCAGATGGTTATGGACAGGAACTTTTCTTCAATGATGGTCATGGTTCGACTTGCCAACAACTTTGGAAGGGAAGAGACAAAGGCTTGCTTCAGATTGATATCTCCGCCGATTTCAAAGTATATCTTTGCCATTTTTTGAAAGTGTCTGTCAATGTCATTTCTGTCGAATGACACACACTTCATCTCGAAGAGCTGTGTTCACATTTTTTCCTGTCTTTGGCCAGTATCTCCACAGAAAACTTCATGTAGGATCCGGATGTTGAAGGCAAAATCTTGGGAAGTAAGAAAATTTTTTTTTTTCTTGAAATCCAAGTGAGTTATACCAATCTCTAAGGATTCCTCAGAATCGTGAAGTGAGTTCTGACAGGATGACATACTTTTCTCTTTCTGCCAAATTTTTGGTCGCCATCCAAGTATAGAAGTCTTGGATCCTTTGAGGCTATTTTGAAACCTTGACGTCGTCCAAGGTGAAAGTATGAAAATCGGTTCCAACTGGCTTGGGCGCCATGGGCTCGTATCTCCTTTCTGGGATTGGCTCATCTGTCATGCCTTCTTGTTCGTCATCTACTTCAGATACTTCTTGCTCTCTTGGATGGTTTACAAATATTGGGGGATTGTCATCTTTGGAAGAGTCCGTCGTGGATTCACTGCTTGATTGAGAGCTATCTTCCGTTGATTCATCTTCTGATGAATTCAGAGATTCGGACCACGGAGTCTCTTCTTCTGATATGCATCTTGGCTGAGAGACATAGAGGTCTGGAGCGTTCTGGTCAGAAAGCATCAGATTTTTTGGGTTGGACCCTTTTGAACTTTCTGCATGGTCACGCCTTTTCTTGGCTTGTTTTTGTGCTGCAAGGGCATCTTTTCTTTCCCAAACCAGTTTTGCAATATCAAACTCTTGTTCTTCATTTAGGGGTTGGGTATAAGAGAACGAATTTTGTGAGATAGATGGAAAAATAGAAAAGGCGTTGTCTAATTTAGGTGGGGAATATGGTTGTGGAGACATAGGTAAGAAGGTAGGTTTTGAAGGGACAACCGGGGTTGTTTGTGGCTTCAAGTGGTAATTTCTTAAGAGCTGAATTTGTTCTTTGATGGAAACCGTCTCCTTTTGTTGTTGTTGGAAGAAGTGGAAAAGTGAAGTTCCTGGCGGACAAATCTCATATTGTAGATTTGAACCAACCTTAGTTCCAACGCTTTGCTTAGTCTTTCATGGCGAGACGATGCTTGCTCCATTTTTTTCTCAATTGTTTCCACCTTCCTCATCATTTTGTTTTGTGTATGAGCCACGTTCTTTATGGTATTGCCAATGTTGGTCAGAACTTTGTTTTGGCTGATGGAGTTTTCGGATTGCCAATTTATTGTTGCCTCGATGTCTCTTGTTGGGGGTTTTTCTCCAGTAGGCAGCACTACGTTTTTCTTGGAAATTTTTGGAGCATGGCTAATTCCCTCCTTTTCAAAAGGTTGTAGTGAAGGAAAATCGTGGGTATGACTGGAGCTTGAAGAACTCAACATGAATATCTGTGGTTGTGGGGATTTTTGATTTTTGGTATTTGTGAAGTTTTAGGTTCAGGTGGCTTTTTAGGTTGTGAGGTCTGAATTGGTGGTGAATCAGGTTTGGGTGTAGGTTCGTTATCCTCCCAACTTGGAGTGAATTTTTCTGGTAATTTTGGCCATTCCTGGGGCTTGTAACTGACAAGAAATTCATATTTACCTGGACGGCTTAATGAGCCAATTGAAGGGTCTTTATTTTCATATCTGGCTCGAAATTGTTTTTCAGTGGTTTTCCCCCTTTTCTTGGATTTTGGCTTGGTTTTGTTGAGGCTTAACTTTTCTCCATTATATTCTCCATTTGGATCTTCGAAACAGTCTTGACAGTCGCAATCAATATCCCAAGGGCAGTGTCCCGTAAAGGGGCATTTAAACCACCAAGTATGATTTCCATTTTTGTCAAAACTTCGGCACCAATCATGTTCTTCCATGATGCCTTTTATATTCCAAAAGGGCTCTCCATCAGGTTCAGGGTATGTATCTGCTATATCTTTTGGTTGGATCA
>MCJB01052462.1:7738-36777 GCA_002018475.1 Nicotiana obtusifolia | reverse complement strand
ATATATATATATATATATATAATGACACGTGATGATTTAAATATTTATTTATACGAAGAAAAAAAATAATTAATGATAAAATTTTTATGTATAATAATACAATCATCTAAATGCCGAAAAACATTAGTAAATTAGCATAATACATGAATTTAAAATAAAAGGACATCATCAAAACTTACACAATTGATCAATTTTATCATGTTAGTTAGATATAATAAACTTGACAACAAACATGTATAGTAGAAGGTCATTTGATATTAAAGTATTTAAGTATTCTTCTTGGTAGTGATTATTGGTATTATTTTTTGCCGAGTCAAAAATAAAAAAAAAAAATTATTTTTATTATAAAATTTTACAATCAACTTTTTATTCTGTTGATCAACATATTTATTTATGCTAGCACATTTATCTTTTTAATTCTATCATGCGATTTGCACAAATTGCGTTTTAATCTAGTGATAGAAATATTTCTCTTATTAAATGCAATACTATTACCATTGAGATTGATAACCAAGTGTTTAGGAAAAATAAAATCATCTTTTATTGGATGCTCTTCTTTGTTTCCTATACGAATCAATAATACACTGAATACTGGATCAGTTCTTACTTTATATTTTTTGTTAGTTGAATCTTTTTCATTTGAAGTCAGAAGTATAACTTTGGCAAGCTAGCTTTTACGGTCTCTGTTTTTGTCGATTTTGGAACTATTGATAGTAGTTGACAGAAATCACCTCCTAACCATTAATTTTTCACCAAACGGCTCATTAATAAGAACTCCGACAATATTTCGATCGTTTGACACTTTGCCATTAGTGCTTCATCCCATATTATCAATTTTTCTTTCCTTATAAAGTTAGCACCATTGCTGTGCTTTGATATATTTGTTATGGTTATTTAAGTTGTTTGAAGAGGTATATCAAATCTAAAGTGGGTGGCCTCACAATAAAATCGTTGTTGGTACACCACTTGCTATTATTGCTAACAGTGCCATGCCTCTTGATGTGATATTTGCAAGTAATGCATGACATAGAAATATTATTTCGATTCCGTCGGGGGCATCTACAAAGAATAATTTCGCTATACCATAGTCGACTCTTTATAATATAGTTTTGAAAGATTGTTCTTGATTAGGATTTAGCTTTAAATGTGCTTCCTCAGTCACTTGTATAGCAATTTGATTCTTAATAATATACTAACTTTTTTACTTTGTGTTCTAACACTCTCTTTGTGGAATAAATTTATGTATCCTAAGATATATTTTTTTAACTTGAATAGAATTTTACTCATATGATGAATTTAAAAAATAATTGAATTGGATTCTCTTGCAAATAATTAATTAAAAAAAATTAATTATTTGGTTTTAACATAAAAAATAATTTATTCTATGTTGATTCATATCTTAATATTAGTTCATCTCTTTTTTTGAATATTTAATTTTTGTTGTAATTTTATCTACTGTAAATTTTATTTTCAAAGAGTAAAGGATTGATATGACATTTCATTTTTAGATCTTTATGTTTGTAGAATCATTAGTGGTATTCACTCTTACCAACTATTTTTTTCTCTTTCTCATATATTTATATTCTTAAATATTTTCTTAGTTGGTGTTTAATAATTGAGTATTTTCCAATATTGCACAAAAGTTAATAAAAAATATTATTTGAGTAGGAAAATAAATAAAATATAATATAAAAATATATTATCGTAGGGGTATTTTTTTCTTAATTTCAACTCTTTATGCAGTCCATTTAATATATTTTTATTTTTTCGGTTTATTGAACATCATAGAGGGGTAATGTATTGTCAATATGGAGGATTCTTATGAAATTAATTTTATTAAACCTTCCTACATATTTTTAAAAAGAATTTAATAGACAAAATTTTATTAATTTTAAAATTTTAAATATTAAAAATTAGCAAAGAATGTATTGTAGTCCAAAAAATTGGTTATTGTAGTTATGTCCTTTCCCTATGAGTTTTTCCGCTTAATATTTTAGGGCTGTTTTGGTATAATAATATTGTATTTATGCTTTTATAATAAAATATGCACTCCTTTTTTCTAAATGGATTTGGACAATATAATACATTCTCAAATAAAATTATTAATAGGACATTATAATACGTTTTCGAATTAAACTAGTAATAGAAATTTTTAAGAAGTATATCCTAAAGTATTAGGATTACATGACTAAAGATATTTACTTGTTCTATTTTATACGAATTAGACCGCCTGAAAGTAATTATACTAATAGGATTCCTAACATGTAGTATTATGTCATAAAACTAATAGGATTATAAGGCTAATATCTAAAATTTCGGTTATGTCCTTTTATTATGAGTTATTATACTTAATATTATACGGTTATTTGTAAACTGATATTGTATTCATGCTTTTATAATATATATATATATATGACAAAGAAATACGGAACGAGAAGCAGTAACGCATCAGGAATATAATATATATATATATCGTGAACCTAATTCAATAGCTCCGGGCTCCCTTACTGCATTCCAAGGCAAGCTCCTACAAGATCCTACTATTTCTGATATTCCTGTTGTATTTGAGCTACTCGAGTATGAACACAATATAATCGAAGCATATATATATATATATGCTTCGATTATATTATATTCCTGATGCGTTACTGCTTTTCGTTCCGTATTTCTTTGTCATAATTATTGTGATTATGCTTTCCTTAAGTCGAGGGCCTATCGAAAACAATCACTCTACTTTCATAATACAGGGGTATGGTTTGCGTACACATTACTCTTTCTATATATATATATATATTTGCTAGGCCTGTTTGGTTAGCTGGAAAAAGCTGTGAAAGGTGAGTAATTAAAGACAAAAAAGAAAAGCAAAAGCATGAATATAATCACGTTTCTCCGCTGTGATTACCTCTATTTTTTTCTCTCCTCCTTTAATATATTTAGTCAAAAGGAAAGGAACAAAGGGGGGGAAAATAGGGTGTAAATGTGTTACATAACACATGGTTTCAATCAATGTATTCACCAATCTCCAAACCTTTAGCTGCCTCATCACATTCATTTCATGACTCTTTTTCTTCATTTCTGTGATTAATTTGTTTATAGGGACACTTTTTGACCTCCTCGTTCAAGCCCGCTTATGATGTGTATACACTGATTATGTTCGAAGTAAACTCTTCAGTGACTAATTACTTTCATGCAAGCTCACCGACTATTACAAATATTACATGACAAATAATAAAATGTCGCGATCTTTGAAATTTTAAATAGTGCCGCTCATTCTTAACTAGTTCCGAAAGGATTCGCTCATGCTGGAGGGAGCATCCCCACTTAGTGATCGGTCCGCTAGTTCACGCAGATCTGAAGAAGTTATCACGGCCGAGCCACATGCAGGAAAACTTGCACGTGTGGTTTTGGCCGGTCTTTTCTGAGGTATCTATAAGTCTCAAGTTTAAGATTTGAAAATTAAAAAAATCGATAAATAATGTTGTACGTCTGTAATAGCCTATGTGTTTCAAAAAGAACGTACTACGCCCGGCCCGCTTTTCAATAGATGAGATTAGGATGAAAGAGTTTTCTTTCATTAACATTCCGATGAATTTAACTGACACGCATTTAAAATAGTCAAATTATTAAATTTCGATATTGAATCAACAATAACAACAATAAACAAATTCAGTGGAATTTCACAAGTGACGTCTGAGAAAGATAGTGTGTACGTCACCTTAATCCTACCTTACGAAGGATGTTTCTCGTGGATCTCCGGCTCAAATTCTGATACTGAATTATTTAAATGAAAAAAAAGAGGAAAAATAGGAATAAAACTGTAGTTTGAATTGCTAATGCTAGATAGACACAAGGACCTGATTAGACTGTCCCTCATTAAGAATGATAGCAGGCTTTCTGCTACAAATAGTTATGAATGCCAGTTCCTTCACTAAATTCTGTAATTACTCCTACTTTGTATTTATTGGAGTAATTAATTCTTATCTAAATCAACTGCCAAGTTAAATTAAATAAAACTAAATTATTCGAGTATTTAGAAAAATTTATTCGAAAATTTAGGAGTGAAAAGATATATTTCTATATGAAAACAATATACTTTCTAAAATCTTTTAAAATAAATCTCATCTTTTTTAAAAAGGTGATGAAGCAAAATTCTTTTACATTATGAGGTCGTTTCGTAGGGTGTATTAAGTAAAAAATAATCGCCGTATAAAAATTTAATCCGACCAATATAATGTTTGGTTGCTCAATTTAATTTATGCATACCTAATACATGGATTACTTATACCTCGTAGGAGGGCTTAGCTAATATCAAGAAAACCAAGGGATTACTAATCCCTGCATTAACTATACCTGGATAAGATCCTAAAATTACTAAACCGCCCCTCAAACCCTTTTCCTAAATTTCTTTATATACATAAAGAAGAATATTCAAGGGTATAATTGTAAAGAAGATTTTGTACAGTTTTAAACCAAACACGAGCTTAGATTATACATTGCATAGCTAATTTTTAATACAATGAACCAAACACTTAATAAAAAATAATCCCTGCATTACTAATTCCTGCATTACTAATCTCTGCATTACTTGTGTTCGTACCAAACGACCCCTATCAATATTGAGTTATAACCAACTAAATTATACTGTAGCATAAAAAATACACTGCAAAATTTATATCGTAACAAGAGAAAAAAATTTACAAAATTAACACCAAAACTCAGAATATTATTGAACAAATTGTATTATGAACAGGACTACAAAAACTCCCAAAAAGAGCACAAAAAATATATAAACCTATGATTTTTTTTTTCTCTCTTGGCTACTAACAATCACAAATACTTTTTAAAAACAGAATTAATTTCTAAATTACTATTCCCACGCCTAACAATAGGATATTTTGATACTATAGACAAGGAATTAAAACCCGATTTCGAGTTCAACCCAGTGAGTGAACTCAGTTCATGAATTGACTCACCCGAGTTGATCAAATTCACATTCTTTAACATGAACTCGTTCCCAACGAGTTGGTTGAATAATCCTGACTCCGACACTGAATTCTTCTTCTTGTGTTGAATTGCGACTCGCGCAATTTCTGTTACCATAGCATTTGCCAATCTTCGTATTCCTCTAGCTCCACCAAATACAATCCCTGAGTCAAGTAGTTTCTTCTCCGAGTTCTTTTTTTTATTATGCGCGATTGTTGGTAACATAACGGTTTCTGGACTTCGATTCTTGAGTTGACTCAGTGGGTCACCGAGTACGAGATATTCCTNAAATGTGTTACATAACACATGGTTTCAATCAATGTATTCACCAATCTCCAAACCTTTAGCTGCCTCATCACATTCATTTCATGACTCTTTTTCTTCATTTTCTGTGATTAATTATTTATAGGGACACTTTTTGACCTCCTCGTTCAAGCCCGCTTATGATGTGTATACACTGATTATGTTCGAAGTAAACTCTTCAGTGACTAATTACTTTCATGCAAGCTCACCGACTATTACAAATATTACATGACAAATAATAAAATGTCGCGATCTTTGAAATTTTAAATAGTGCCGCTCATTCTTAACTAGTTCCGAAAGGATTCGCTCATGCTGGAGGGAGCATCCCCACTTAGTGATCGGTCCGCTAGTTCACACAGATCTGAAGAAGTTATCACGGCCGAGCCACATGCAGGAAAACTTGCACGTGTGGTTCTGGCCGGGCTTTTCTGAGGTATCTATAAGTCTCAAGTTTAAGATTTGAAAATTAAAAAAATCGATAAATAATGTTGTACGTCTGTAATAGCCTATGTGTTTCAAAAAGAACATGCTACGCCCGGCCCGCTTTTCAATAGATGAAATTAGGATGAAAGAGTTTTCTTTCATTAACATTCCGATGAATTTAACTAACACGCATTTAAAATAGTCAAATTATTAAATTTCGATATTAGATCAACAATAACAACAATAAACAAATTCAGTGGAATTTCACAAGTGACGTCTAAGAAGGATAGTGTGTACGTCACCTTAATCCTACTTTATGAAGGATGTTTCTCGTAGATCTTCGGCTCAAATTCCGATATCGAATTATTTAAATGAAAAAAAAAGAGGAAAAATAGGGGGAAAAAAACTGTAGTTTGAATTGCTAATGCTAGATAGACACAAGGACCTGATTAGACTGTCCCTCATTAAGAATGACACCACGCTTTCTGCTACAAATAGTTATGAATGCCAGTTCCTTCACTAAATTCTGTAATTACTCCTACTTTGTATTTATTGGAGTAATTAATTCTTATCTAAATCAACTGCCAAGTTAAATTAAATAAAACTAAATTATTCGAGTATTTACAAAAATTTATTCGAAAATTTAGGAGTGAAAAGATATATTTCTATATGAAAACAATATACTTTCTACAATCTTTTTAAATAAATCTCATTTTTCTTAAAAGGGTGATGAAGCAAAATTCTTTTACATTATAAGGTCGTTTAGTAGGTTGTACTAAGTAAAATAATGTCTGTATAAAAATTTAATCCGTCCAATATAATGTTTGGTTGCTCAATTTAATTTATGCATACCTAATACATGGATTACTATACCTCATAGGAGGGCTTAGCTAATACCAAAGAAATCAAGGGATTACTAATCCCTGCATTAACTATACCTGGATAAAACCCTAAAATTACTAAACCGTCCCTCAAACTCTTTTCCTAAATTTCCTTATATACAGAAAGAAGAATATTCAAGGATATAATTATAAAGAAGATTTTGTACAGTTTTAAATCAAACACAAGCTTAGATTATACATTGCATAGCTAATTTTTAATACAATGAACCAAATACTTGATAAAAAATAATCCCTGCATTACTTGTGTTCGTATCAAACGACCCCTATCAGTATTGAGTTATAACCAACTAAATTATACTGTAGCATAAAAAATACACTGCATAATTTATATAGTAACAACAGAAAAAAATTTACAAAATTAACACCAAAACTCAGAATATTATTGAACAAATTGTATTATGAACAGGACTACAAAAACTCCCAAAAAGAGCACAAAAAATATATAAACCTATGATTTTTTTTTTTCTCTCTTGGCTACTAACAATCACAAATACTTTTTAAAAACAGAATTAATTTCTAAATTACTATTCCCACGCCTAACAATAGGATATTTTGATACTATAGACAAGGAATTAAAACCCGATTTCGAGTTCAACCCAGTGAGTGAACTCAGTTCATGAATTGACTCACCCGAGTTGATCAAATTCACATTCTTTAACATGAACTCGTTCCCAACGAGTTGGTTGAATAATCCTGACTCCGACACTGAATTCTTCTTCTTGTGTTGAATTGCGACTCGCGCAATTTCTGTTACCATAGCATTTGCCAATCTTCGTATTCCTCTAGCTCCACCAAATACAATCCCTGAGTCAAGTAGTTTCTTCTCCGAGTTCTTTTTTTTATTATGCGCGATTGTTGGTAACATAACGGTTTCTGGACTTCGATTCTTGAGTTGACTCAGTGGGTCACCGAGTACGAGATATTCCTTTACATCCACTAGCATAATGTGCTTATAATTCCTTCGAATTCTTCCCAATAACATTGGATAACAAGCCCACCTTCTTAAATTCATTGAAACATGGTCTAAAAATCCACTTAAAGAATTCTCAGGGTCGAGTTCATCCACATCAAAACTCACAACCGAACCGTAACTCAACCGAGTTGACTCAGTTCCATTATTCCCATTTTCCTCATTACTGCTCCGAATTTTGCGACCCCAAATGGGTTCTCCACTTGAATTCTCTTTCTTGCTCGAAATTACGAACTGGGTCGGGTCGAAAGTAGTCGAAGTATAAATGTCTTTTTCCTTACGGTAGCCATGAATGAGTTTCAAGAACAAGGTGTTCTCTTCAACAATGGCGTTATCAAATGAGCTTGATTTCAATGGAAATATAAACAGAATATCCGATTTTGACGTGATGCTTGATCTGTGTATAAGCCTGAGGAATGATTTCAGTTCATTAACCGTAACGGATTCAACAACATGAGCAATAATGAGATCATTCATTGCTCTTGTTCCTCGTCTGTATAAAGAACCCATTCCTTGTAATGCATGTGGGAAAAATAATTTGCTAGTTTTTTCCCCAGGGTTAGAATATGAAGAACTTAGTTGTTTTCTTGAAGTGAAATGATGAGGTGAAGTGGGTTCGAAAGTGGAGAGAGTGAAGAGGAGAAAAGTAATGAAAATGAGAAGTGCACAAATTGAAATGGTGGATTGAGCTTTTGAGAGAAGTTGAGTTGAATTTGAGCGTTTGAGAATTGCATTAATAGCTTTGAAAGAAGGGGAAGATGACGAGGAAAAAGAGAAATTATTGTGTTTTTTGTTAAGAATTTTGTTGGAGTTGGAGTTGTTGTTATCTTCTTCTTCTGGGAAGAAAATGAAGAGGAAACCCATTCCCCAACTTTCACTACTATTGTTAGTGTTATTGGAGTTGGTACTGGTGTTGTTGTTTTCTTTGGTTTTTGCTGTAAATCCCATACCCATCACAGACACACTTTCTCTCTCACACACACACACACTAACTTTTTTTTTCTCTTTCTAGATAGCTCTATATTCTTGTGATTGTTGTTGGGTTTCTCTCTCTAAGTAGCTTTCAATCTTCTATATATATATTATATATATATATGAAGTGATGAACTTTCTCTGTCTCTTTCTTTAGAGGTGTGATTAGGAGATTTTAAAATGATTTAGGGGCAAAAAGGATATATATTATATTTTTTTCGGTTATCTTTTTTTTTTTAGCTTTCAAAAAGTGATGTGATTATGCTTTATTTGAGCTTAGAGTCTATCGGAAATAATTTTTCTATTTTTATAAAATAGGAGTAAGACTGCTTATATAATATCTTTTTCAGATCTCACTTTTGGAATTACACTGGATTTATCGTTATTGTTGTTATCTTCGTTTTCTAGCTTTGATTACTACTTTTCTTTCTCATGGCTTCTTCACTATCATAATATCTTTTCCCCAAAAGTGTTGTGATTATGCTTTTCTTGAGCCAAGGGTCAATCGGAAACAATTTTTCTATTTTCACAAAATAGGAGTAAGACTGTTTATATAATATCTTTTTCAGAGCCCACTTTTGGGATTACACTGGATTTATCGTTGTTGTTGTTATCTTAGTTTTCTAGCTTTGATTACTACTTTTCTTTCTCATGGCTTCTTCACTATCATAATTTTTTTTTCCCAAAAGTGTTGTGATTATGTTTTTCTTGAGCCAAGGGTCAATCGGAAACAATCTTTCTATTTTCACAAAATAGGAGTAAGACTGTTTATATAATATTTTTTTCAGATCTCACTTTTGGGATTACACTGGATTTATCGTTATTGTTGTTATCTTAGTTTTCTAGCTTTGATTACTACTTTTCTTTCTCATGGCTTCTTCACTATCATAATATCTTTTCCCCAAACGTGTTGTGATTATGCTTTTCTTGAGCTGAGGGTCAATCGGAAACAATTTTTCTATTTTCACAAAATAGGAGTAAGACTGTTTATATAGTATTTTTTTCAGATCTCACTTTTGGGATTACGCTGGATTTATCGTTGTTATTGTTATCTTAGTTTTCTAGCTCTGATTACTGCTTTTCTTTCTCATGGCTTCTTCACTATCATAATATCTTTTCCCCAAAAGTGTTGTGATTATGCTTTTCTTGAGCCAAGGGTCAATCGGAAACAATTTTTCTATTTTCACAAAATAGGAGTAAAACTGTTTATATAATATCTTTTTCAGACCTCACTTTTGGGATTACGCTGGATTTATCGTTGTTATTGTTATCTTAGTTTTCTAGCTCTGATTACTGCTTTTCTTTCTCATGGCTTCTTCACTATCATAATTTTTTTTTCCCAAAAGTGTTGTGATTATGTTTTTCTTGAGCCAAGGGTCAATCGGAAACAATCTTTCTATTTTCACAAAATAGGAGTAATACTGTTTATATAATATCTTTTTCAGACCCCACTTTTGAGATTACACTGGATTTATCGTTGTTGTTGTTATCTTAGTTTTCTAGCTTTGATTACTACTTTTCTTTCTCATGGCTTCTTCACTATCATAATTTTTTTTCCCAAAAGTGTTGTGATTATGCTTTTCTTGAGCCAAGGGTCAATCGGAAACAATCTTTCTATTTTCACAAAATAGGAGTAAGACTGTTTATATAATATCTTTTTCAGACCCCACTTTTGAGATTACACTGGATTTATCGTTGTTGTTGTTATCTTAGTTTTCTAGCTTTGATTACTACTTTTCTTTCTCATGGCTTCTTCACTATCATAATTTCTTTTCCCCAAACGTGTTGTGATTATGCTTTTCTTGAGCCGAGGGTCAATCGGAAACAATCTTTCTATTTTCACAAAATAGGAGTAAGACTGTTTATATAGTATTTTTTTTCAGACCCCACTTTTGAAATTATACTGAATTTATCGTTATTGTTGTTATTTTAGTTTTCTAGCTTTGATTACTGTTTTTCTTTCTCATGGCTTCTTCACTATCATAATTTTTTTCCCAAAAAGTGTTGTGATTATGCTTTTTTTGAGCCGAGGGTCTATCGGAAACAACCTCTCTACTTATATAAGGTAGAGATAACATTTGCGTACACACTATCCTTCCCATATAGTTCTTGTGAGATTACACTGAATATATTATTATTGTTGTTATTGTTGTTATAATCTATACTTGGTCAAGTTTTTCCTTTTCCTTTTAACCAAGGTTTTGTAGTTTTATGTTTTCTTTTTCTGTTTTTAATAATAATGATGTTTGAACAAACTTACACGCACTTTGATAATTTTATTGTTCTATTAATTTTATATTAATGGAACAATATATAGTAGACACCATTCTAAATGGATTAATTATTTATACATTTTCCCAAAATGCAAGTAACTTTGACAGAATTCTAATTTCTAAATGAGGTAATTTAAATGTTTCATTCACCAACAAATTATTTTTACATAGTTGACAAGTTAAAAATTCTTTTTTAGCAATAAATTAAATATATTTTTTAAGGAAATTTTATTTTGAATTGATAATTAAACGAAAAACATGTTCTTATTCCAATTTCCATTAATATTTCATTGAAAAATCATTTACAAATTGTACTTTTTAATTTTAATTATGATTCGGTTTGACTTAGTAAAGAACGGTGTATTAATATGGTATGAATGGCAAGAAAGTGGGGCTACTGTGAAGCGTCGGTGGACAGAAGGGGCAGATTAATAAATGAGTAAAATGTGTGTATTGAATGTAAATGAGTCCTAAAATGTAGGGGCCAGCCTACAGTTTATGGACAAACTCAAAATAGGTTTTTCTTTCGGAGTCCGGTATTCGTATCGGAGCCTGATTATATTCAGGTTCGCGCCGCGTAAGGCTCCATTCGAGAGCAAATACTCCTTACCAAAGATTTTTTCATATTCAAAACGCGAACCCGAAACCTTTAGTTAAGGGAAATATTGCACCACATCCTTTTGTTGGTCAAAATAGTATTTTTGTTTCTGTGGACTGTGATTGTAGTTTTCAATTGCTATAAATTATGCTATTTCAACTTGTGCTGCTTTAAATTTTTCTTGCTGTAATAAGAAAATATCTGTATAAAGAAGTCAAATATCTGTATAAAATACACAAGAAACAATTGTAAGTTATCACTATCAAGTCAGGCAACAAGTAGTTGCAAATTAGAAAAAGGCAATTCAGTATACCAAATATTCCCCGTTCATCTAGGGTTTCGGAAAGAGCCATACCTAAAAGATATTGATGTAAACAGTTTACTCTAATGCAAGTATTAGTGACTCTTTCGACAGTTCGAACGCATAATTTATAAACCAGACAGAGATAATTTTACGATTACTCTAAGCTCCCCTCGCAACATGTAATCGTATTTCTTTCTTAATGTATTTTTCTACCAAACATAAAAAAGACAATGAAAGAGAAAAATATTTTTAAGAAATCCATCTTGTCAGTCTTGTGTGAGAGTCAAACTGACCTCCATTATGTTCTTGTCCCAATAAAGCTCTTTGTTTTTTATATGTGAAAAATGTGAAAGAATGGTGATGATTTCATAGAACTTTCCATGAAAAGTGTGCTAGTTTAATAGGGGCGGATTTATAATATTATTTTATGAGTTCACGTAAATTTAGTAATTTTTATTTAAATTTATATATAAAAAAAAATTTATTAAAAAATTACTATAAACTTAATTATTATTATTATAAATTAATTAAAAAATCAATGCACAATACACATGCATATGATCTTTCTCTTTTCTTGATTTAGGTATATAAGAAATTTGTTGGTCGATCCCAAAGGTTGTAGTGAGATTGATAGAAGAGATTTCGAGTTCGAGCACAAAGAAAGGAATATTTTTTTTAATACAATTATTTTTTTTTCTTTTAATGAGCCGACGTTTTATCAAAAATAATTTCTCTACTTGTATATAGGTAAGAGTAAGATTACGTATTCACTGTTCTCCTCATACCTTACTTGTGAGACTATACTGAATATATTGTTATTGTTATGTTGAGTCTTATATAATACGAATTCGAATTAGTCAGAACTCTAATATAGATACTGAACACCGAAAAAATAAAAAAAAGAATTTATTGGTCTAACAAGATTTCTATGAATGTATATCAATTGTCTTGTCACACTTCGTATGGATTTATGCTACTCCTATTACAATATTTTTACAAATATGAATACTACACGAAATCTTAAATTTTGTGATATATTGCAAAGACCCTACGTTGCCAGCTTCAACTTTTGACAATGTCTGGTTGGAGGGGGTAAAATATTGCCCCACTTTACGCAGAGGCGGACCTATACTTAGAGAAGAGAGGTTATTGGATTTTCTGTTAATTTCGACAAAAATTCTAAATATATACTAAGTGTATATTTGTTAAAATATGATCGTATAATTTGTTTGGAATTTATAAGATTAAAAGTTTGATGATGGCATTGATTTAGCTGTTCACTCATGTACTCATTATCTTCAAATCTTGAGTCTTTCTGTTTATATGTCTACTCATTTCTAATCGATGGATAAATTTACAGGGTAAAATTTCTTTTTTACTTGCTACCTATTTTTAATCATACGTCTCAAATTCGAGACCTAAGAATACAGTTCTCTTTGGTAGAAAGAGCCAACTCCACTCTCACAATGTACTGAAATATGCGGATTAGTCGAATCGGTGAGTTCTGAATACTAAATATTCGAAGAGTTTCCTTCATTTTATATAGGTCTCGAGTTCGAACCGTAAAAATAAAAGTTTTTTTTGACGAGAAAAGCTAAAATCTCTAATAATATACTTTCTATAGCGCAAATACAACTTAGTCGAGTTAGTGAGCTGTCAACACCAAATACTCAGTAAGGAAAAATAACTTACTTTACAAGGTTTAAGGATATAGTTTTCTTCTTCTTTTGAGTTTACTATTTGGCTACTGCTACTAGGTAGTTGAAATAGTAAATACTCCACCAATAGTACAACCAATTATGGCTTCACATAGGAAATCCCACCATGTCTACCAAGATTTATTCTAATTTTTAAAAATATAGTCCGACTTTTTTATAACAGTATTTTTATATAATAATTTTTCTCTATAAATGTTAAATTTTTCGAAATTAATTTTTGTGTTATGTTATAATATATGTTCTTTATAACAGCATTTCGCTATAATATTCAAAAATATTCGGAACAAACAAGACTGTTGTAGAAAAGTTTATCCATATGTAAAATTTGTAAATGCAGCCACACCTTCCACTGATACACCAAATCAGTACAGCCATTGAATTTACACAAACTATCCTACCTTGTAATCGAATTGAATTAAGAATTTAGAGTCAATGGATTCAAAAGGAGCGTAATATTATCATATGCATTTTTTTTTTTTTGGCATATAGTAATTCAAGAATCGAGAGATAATAAATTCAGTTGAACCTACGAAATTCGCTTATGCTTCGTAAATGAGTTTTCATGTTCTTGTTTACTCTCTTTTTTGGTATAAATGTAAGTACATAGTTCAAGAATTAAAAAATAATAAATTCAGTTGAACCTACAAAATTCGCCTATGTTTCTTAGATGAGTTTTCATGTTCTTGTTTACAATCCTCTTCCCTGCGTCCCAACATAACTTTTTTTCTCAAAAAAATAATAATAATAACTAATTTTGGTCTGCTCGATTCTTACTCCATTGTGTTGCCACCCCTATTTGAGAATTAATTAAATCAGATAATTCTATTTCTTTAATTTGTTGACTTGCTCTTATGAAAAAAGTCGAAAATAATAAATGGACATGGGCCTAATTCAACCCCAAAAGTTAGCTTATGAGATGAAGATTGCCCAAGACCATATAAGAAGACCAAAGACCTCAAATCACACCGATATGGGACAACTCAACACACCCCCTTACGCCCAGGCCTGTACTCTGAAGCGTGGACAATATAAATGGGGTCGGTAACAATAATTGGGATGGGCCTAGTTTTGATACCATGATAAATGGACCTTGATCCTAACTCAATTTCAAAAGCTAGCTTATGAAATGGAGATTGCCAAGACCATATAAGGAGACCAAAAACCTCAAATCCCACCGATGTGAGACAACTCAACAGAAAAGATTGAAAAGATTAGTCGTACTTGTGAAGAGATCCTTAAAAAGTTAATAACTAGTAATCTTTTTCAAAAAATCAATTAATTCGATATCAAACACTTTATAAGCTGTTTAATATAAAATAAAATTACTAGAAAAGTGTGCAAACTTGATTTTTCAAGTA
The DNA here is from genome assembly GCA_002018475.1 of Nicotiana obtusifolia. Classification (NCBI taxonomy): domain Eukaryota; kingdom Viridiplantae; phylum Streptophyta; class Magnoliopsida; order Solanales; family Solanaceae; genus Nicotiana; species Nicotiana obtusifolia. The sequence goes on along the minus strand of MCJB01052462.1, from coordinate 21,973 downwards.
GACCCCATTTTCTTTTTGCCTATCCCACGAGAATAAATACCAACACAGTATTTTCTGACCTTTTTCACATGGAAGGTGAAACAATACAAAATGCTATCAAAGTTGAACCTTAAAAAGATCCCATCTTTGGAAAAGATTATTCTATAGTGTTTGATTAAGCTTACAAGCAGACAGGGCCGGATGTAGAATTTCGGTTACGAGTTTAACTGAACTCATAATTTTCGACGTACTTTTTATGCTATCTTATTTTACATCGTACACGTGTTACTTTCTACTGATTGTTCTATCGAGTATCTACTACTTCTTGTTAATATAACTATTTAGCGACTATGTACACAAAAATTTAGGTAAATCATAAGATATTACGTAACGTTTTTTTTTTATCCGTTGAAATTTAAATCTTAATTTCCCATAATTTTCATTCATTTCATTAACTATTAGGTCACACCCTCGAGTGCCCATCACCTATGCCATGTTTATGAGTGTTCTCTTTTTCCTTTTCCTTTCACAAACACAGTGAAACAATCTTTGTGATTGATTGGGAGGAAATTGAAGATAGAAAAGCCTATAAAATAAAGTGGATGAGCTTTAAAGTGGTTTCGACTAGACATCCATTTTGGATAGAGTATCTGATGCTCAAAACATCAAAAGGATTAATATGGGCTCAAAATGAAATAAATAGTACTCTTATAAGAAAAAAGTGTAAGAATAAATTTCCTAATTGTTTTGTGGGTGCTCGAGTGGTGAGCACCCTCCACTTCCAACCAATAGGTTGTGAGTTCGAGTCATCTCAAGAGCAAGGTGGGGAGTTCTTGGAGGGAGGAAATAAAAAAAATTAAAATAAAATTATTTTGTTGATACAGACACTCACATCTTCGGATCCATTTGTCAATAATTAGAGATCTTGCGATTCGTGCCTTAAGAATGAAAAAATTAGCCAGGCTAGTGATCTTCAAATATCATATGGTTACCCAATGAAGAAAAAAAATAGAATAACATAATGTAATAAAGCCTATATGAGAGAAGAATGAGAATAATTCCCCTACCTATTTGTTGATATTCACATTTGGTATTTTCTTGTCTTAATTAAGAGACATTCAATAAAGTTGATGAGGCCGTAGGGACAAAGTGCACAAACGGTCATTTTTAGGAATGCTATTCAGGTATTAGTCAATACTTATTTTATCTTAAAATTTAAACTAAAAATTTTATTTTCAAATAATTCGGAATATTTTGTCCAGAAAAATTAAATTTAAAAAATTAAAATTTAAGATGCATTGGCTAATTTCTAAATAGTAGCCCTTTAGAGTGACTATCTAATGTCATTTCTACGGCTCATTATATCCAAGAGTCCGTGAGAATGGACAAAAAGCCCGTCGCCGGATCAGTTGAATTAGTTGGTCATTTTAAGGGATGCTATTCAGGTATTAGCCAATACTTATTTTATCTTAAGATTTAAACTAAAAATCTTAATTTCAAATAATTCGGGACATTTTGTCCAGAAAAATTAAATTGATAAATTAAAATTTAAAATGCATTGACTAATTTCTAAATAGTAACACTTTAGAGTGACTACCTAATGTCATTTCTACGGCTCATTATATCCAAGAGTCCGTGAGAATGGACAAAAAGCCCGTCGCCGGATCGGTTGAATTAGTTGGGTTGGCCCAAAACAAAAATTGCATCTACTGGCCACTTTTTGACTCTCTATTTTTTAATACTAGCCATTATCGTAGAGTTTCATATTTTATATGGATAGAATTTGCCTAAGGATAATAATATCTCTTAAATTATTTCGAGCTTAATATAGTAGGAATGGATATCTCTAAAATAAGTATGGAATTATTACACAAATAACCGATCAGATTCATTATTTACACAAAGGGTGACTTTGATACATTTTAATTTAATTCATTAAATTTTTTCTATATTTAGAGAGTCAATACTGGTAAATTATTAGTTATACCTTAAATTTCTATACTAAAATCTTTATAAATTCCATGTAATTTCATCAATAAAATCACACATGTTTCTATAAACTTTTTGTCTCCTAAGACTATATTGAATAACATCATACAAAGAGAGAATGGCTTCATACAAAGTTGCTTTTGTTTTACTTTTTCTTCTTCTTTCTCAAGCCAAAGGTTAATTTATGAAACATATTTTTCTTTGACCACAACTTATTTTTTCTAATTTTTTTTAAAATTATGAAAAATGTAATTTATGAGTAGAACTCTTGCCTATTTCTAATTACATAAATTGTATTTTAGTAAATTGATATCTGAATTGAATTAAAGAATTACAAGTTTTAATTATAATGCTTTGAATTTCATTCTTTTGTAAGCAGATGAATTATTTTTTTTATATTCTCTTCTTTTTGTTTAAGTATCTATTTTTCTTTACAATCTCTTTTTTTTTTCTCTCTCTCTTTTGATGCAGAAAATCATGTGAATGCTTCGGAGGAGATATGCGGCGCATATTTGGGCCCATGCACAAGTCATCTCGCGTGCAAGAAGCCATGCAAGCATTTGGATTATTTTGTGGGACTCTGTATACCTAACCCTAAGTTTGGTCAAAGTGATACTATTTGTTGTTGTATTAATAGGTGAAGATCTCCCGAATAACAATAATTTATACATTTTGATGCTCGCTAGTCAAAGATAGTATGTTTTAATTATCATCTTCACAAGGATTGGATTTAAACAATGTTCGAGTAATTTTCAACTTTAATGTTATTTAGGATAATTAACACTTTGATTGGAATGATTATGAACTACAACTAACTATTAAAAGTAAAGCAAATGACAATTGATCGCTAAGAACTAGAGACTAGCAGAATTGGGTTGTTATCAATGTGAGAAATAAGGGTTATCACATGATAAGTGCGGGATTGTTATTCTGGAATTGACACTGTTAAATTTCACTCTTAATGTTCTATTGATTCTCTCGAATTCAACAGGTTATTATCCTATTATTCTGATTCAGGTTCCTTTCTCGATTAAACCTAAACAATTTAAATAAGCTAATATGAAGTGCGGTGAAACTTGCAAGAATCTATTGGTAAGAATGGTCCAAGAGAAACTTCTCTCGAATATTTCTCAATCTTTATTCAAAAGGCAGATCACAAAGCTCTTTTGGTTACATTACAAAAGTACCATAATGGTTTAAGGCATGCATTGCAATAATATACAGTGTTACACACCTCTTATAATTAAACACAATAATGGATACAGTCACAACTAGAGTTAAAACTATCCCAATAAATTCAAGCAATCAAATAACAATCAAATCCATTAGATAAAAATCAAATCACAAAATCATGTCAAAACCTCATAGAAATTACTCCATAATCATGGAGGAAATCATCACAAATAGAATTAAAGAGTAAGAAAACATCAATCTAACGTTACAATCCAAACTCCGATGTTGAATTGACAGACAAATGATGAAATCTTGTATCTTGTAACCTCCAATGCTCTCCAAAAACTTCAAACGTTATCTTGTATCTGTCTTTTATATATATATCTTTCTTTGGCATTGTCTTCTTACTTTGCTGCGTTTTGCCTTGGGTGAATTTGAATTGGTCAAGATTAAAGTAAAAAAAATTGCTTGGCCGAGCATATTAGCCCTCTGATTATCATTTTTATTAAACTAACTTCTTGATAAGTCGGAAAAAAATATTAGATCAGGTATGACTAATCAACATAGTAAAACATTTATTATACCTTAATATTAATATTCGTATGCTACGCTTTCTATAAATTTCATAGACTTATGACATTAATGGAATTACATATCAACGTGGTAAAACATTTATTATACCTTAATATTAATATTCGTATGCTACACTTCCTATAAATTTCATACAAACTTATGACATTAATGGAATTATAGATCAACATGATAAAACATTTATTATACCTTAATATTAATATTCGTATGCTACATTTCCTATAAATTTCATACAAACTTATGACATTAATTGAATTACATATTAACATGATAAAACACTTATTATACCTTAATATTAATATTCGTATGCTACACTTCCTATAAATTTCATACGACTCATGACATTAATGGAATTACATATAATCATGGTAAAACTTCTTAACTCTGCTTCTTTCTAGTTTTATAATCTTTTGTAAAATTTTGAATATTGTATAGAAGAAGAAGAAAACCGTCCAAATTTTTGGGCACAACTTCGGTGTTCAAGGTATTTCTTTTTTCTTTTCTGTATTTATTTTTACTGTTTCGATGGCCGTGCTTATAGCCGGCTAGATATCTATCTATGTTGAGTACTATACTGTCTAAATATTCATAAAGATGAACTAGACTCTATTAAAATCAAGAGATTTTATTATATGAACTTTAAAAGTTTAGTATTAAAATTGATAGCTTGGTTCTGAGATGGTGGTACAGTCATAATTAAGTACTATAGATCTTGGATTTGCCTTAGTGGCTACGTACAGTTGTCCGGTTGAGAAGCCCGTTATTGATTGTTTTAAGGGCTGTTGTAATCCCGGGGAGCCCCTAAAAAGGTATCCTGTACACATGGTCTCAAGATCCAGTAGTATTTAATTTATAGACAGGCCCCATGCTTAGGTAAAAGGTTACCATACAGCTGTTAATTTTGCAACTAAATTTTTACACAATTCAGATAATAATTTCTCTTAATTTTGATTCTTGTTTGATGACAAGGATGCTCTCTTGATAAGGTCTTATCACCGTCGAACGGACTACTGCTAGCATCGACTAGATCCTGTCAACTATGCTACATTTCCTATAAATTTCATATGACTTATGACATTAATGGAATTATATACCAATATGGTAAAACATTTATTATGCCTTAATATTAATATTCGTATGCTACACTTCCTATAAATTTCATACGACTCATGACATTAATGGAATTACGTATCAACATGGTAAAACATTTATTATACCTTAATGTTAATATTCGTATGCTACACTTCCTATAAATTTCATACAACTAAAGACACAAATAAAATTACATATTTTTGTAGACTTTTGTATTCCAAGACCATACTTAAAAAAGGATTATACAAAGAGAGAATGATGTCACACAAATCTCAAATTATTGTTGCTCTTTATATATATATATATATATATATAAGTCGTAGTTTAATTTTTTTTTTTTACTTAATTTCTCATTTTGTAAATTTTATTATATAAAGATTGAAAACAACTATCAAACTAAGACCAAACCTAAAAATTGACCGGGTGTATTATAAACTTCTTCTTACTTTTTTAAACGAATGGAGTAGGTTTTTGCTATATTACTCATATTTTCCAAAAATATTGCTGCATCCGTATCGAATTCTCAAAAAATTCACTACTTTTGAAGAATCCAATACGCATCCGACGATATTGTTAAAGAGACGAACTAACATAGATTTTTCGTATCTTCTTTGCTTCTTGAATGTAAATGGTTGAGAAGAAGCATGTGAATATTTGGGCTCATGCACAAGTAAAGAAGTGTTTGTTATTGTGCTTATGAAAAAAGAAGAATTAACTCAAATAGCCGCTTATATAATCGCTTAAACTAAAAATAATCGGAGGAGGTTTCTATGAGAATATTTTTTTACACATTTTTTTCTTAGTCATAAAATATTAATCTCGTTGGGAATAATCAAATAATAATCTCTTAGGGAAATATATATATATATATATATATATATATTTTACTATTATCTCTTTCTTGGGCATTGAAGTTGTAGTGAAGAAATGCGTTTTATGGTGTACTTGTGGTATTATATAACAAGCTCAAAAAGAATATATTTTATTTATTAGTTATTTCTTTCTTTTGCACAATGATTCTCTTTCTAGATTAATTTTATGATTCAATATCGATGATATTTTAGTTATATGTGTTTTTCAAGAAGGTCATTATAATATAATATAAGAGACCAATAAATAAAAGATAATAAATTTTGTAGGATAATTTTGTTTCATTTAAATTCTAATCAGTCATAAGAAGATTAGAGAAATCTTAGTTTTTAAAGAACCTAAACTATTGGATATTTAAAAATAGATAGGTCCAAATATAGCGAAATGAATGGTGCGAATTGATGCGATAACAAACATAAAAAAGAACAAGAACGATAACATATCCAATGAAATCTCATATGTGTACTCTGGAGAACATAGTGTGCACGTAAACTTTTGTCCTGTATAGTTGCTTTCAAAATAATAATCGAAAAATACACACACACACACACACACACATATATATATACACATTCTGTATGTTATATACACAATTTATATATTTATATACTTTTTCAGCTACCAAATATAAATAGTTTCTGGTGCGAGCTAAAAATGAAAAAAACCATACAAGCATAATTATATCAATTTAGAGGAAAAAAAGTGAAAATTTTATTAGAAAGTCTTCCTTCTTTAATAGGTATTGCGTGGATTTGATGAGTGGGATCAATAAGTTTTATACATAAAAGAAAAAAGGAGAATCTAAAATAATCCTTTATATTTAAGAGTATGTCTAAAATAGTTCCTTAAATAAAGCTAAGTCATTTTGGTCCCCTAATTGTCATTTTCTCGTCACGCTTTTAAGGTGGTTTGTTTGGAAAATAAGTTATTTCACGATTAATTATTACGGGATTAGTTATACCATATTATTATATAAATAAAGAAATAATACAATCTCAAGATAATTAAGTTACCATGACTTTATCACAACTAATTGAGCGTTTGGACAAAAGAATTGTAAATTTCGAAAAAAAGTAAAAAATTTTTAAAGTGAAAATGGTATTAGAAAACTAGAGTTGTGTTCGGACATGAATATAATTTTGGGTTATTTTTGAAGTTTTGTGAGTGATCTGAGTAAAAATTTTGAAAAATAACTTTTTGGAGTTTTTTAAATTTTCAAAAAGTTGTAAAATTCATCTTCAAGTGAAATTTTAAAAATTTATGGCTAAACAATAATTTCGAAAAAGTGTAAAATTTTTTCGAAAGAAGTGAAAATTTTCTTATGTCGAAACGGGCTCTAAATATGGATAAACTAATCTCAAATTTAATTACGGGATTAATTATTTTTAATCAAAGGTAACCAAACGAGCCCTTAATAATTTCTAAAACCCTCGCCTTAAACCCCAACAGAGACAACAACATCGTCTCTCTTTCTCTACACAATGGATCCTTCGGACAACAACAATGTCTTCAACGACAACTCCGACATCTGCGAACAACTCCTCCAACGTTACACTAAATCCTCCGCCCCACAACACCGCCACCTCATCGCTACCGCCGCCGCCACCCGTTCCATTATACAATCTGAAGCCTTACCCTTAACCCCATTTTCTTACTTCGCAGCCACAATCTCCACACTTTCCAATAATTCCCAGAATACCCTCGACCCACAAGCCTTATCTGCATTATCATCATTCTTAGCTATTGTTCTTCCTTTAATTAAGGATGTTTCTTCAGATAAAGCTACTGAGGCTATTGGTGTAATTGTGGCTATTCTTGAAAAGCAACCAGTTGAGAATGAAGGTGTTTTGGGAACTTCAACTGTGAGAGCTTTTGTTAAGTGTTTGGGAATTTTGGTGGGGTTTTGTGATAAGGACGATTGGAGTTCCGTGGAAGTGGGTTTTGAGTCACTTGTAAAGTTCTCCATTGATAAGCGTCCAAAGGTTCTATTTTTATCCCTTTAAATTGTACCTTACTTTTGGCTATACATATGTAAATTGTGTATTTATATGTGGTGTTTGTTATTTAAGTTATGCTTGCTGAAAAAAAATTGGATCTTTAATTTGATTTGCTATGGGGATTCCTAAATGTTAAATTTTGCTAGTTAATCTTGCATAGGCAAAAGCTTGCTTTTTAAGTGGAGATGGGTAGAGGGACGAGCCCATTATTCAAGTTCCTCTGTATTTCTCGTTTATAAAAAAAAACCTGCTTTTTGACTTGGTTCATTTCACGAGCTATTTGGACTCGCATAGGGTTCAGAAATGATAAAGAAGAATTTAATCCGTTGAGATTGTACCTGCTTGTACTTATGATGCATAAGTAAAATTGTCTGTTTATATGGAGTGTGCTTATTTGAATTATACTTCTTCGGTAAAAAAAGAATCTTTAACTTGATTTGCTATGAGATTAATGAATGTTAAATTTCGCTAGTTAATTGCTCCCACGACTTTGGTTTGGTCTAGTTGTAAGAGCGCAACACGTGATGTGTGGGTTAGGAGCACGGCACTGGTTCGAAGTTCGAACTCTACCGTAGACAATAGCCCGGTATTTAAGTGGAGAAGACTAGAGGGCGGAGTCATTATTTACCGAGTTTAAAAAGTGCACACTGTACCTCGGGGATTTCTTGGTCATAAAAAATTAAGAGAAGTAATTATCTACTTTGTTAATACATTCCTAGAAATTGCATTTTGGCTTCAAGATCAAATTTCTGATATCAGCATCAATATAACCGGCTTGTTGGCTTTGGTTCATTTCGTTAGCTGTTTAGACTCACAATGATTTAGCCGTTCCAGAAATGATAAAAACTTTTGGCTTTAGTAACAACTTGGTCTTTAACTCTTGCCAACCAATCAAAAATGTGATTTCAATAATCTTTGCTTAGTAAGTTTACTATTTCAAGCCTTTGAAATATTCCGCCTTCTTAATACTCCCTCTCTTTCTAAAAGAATGAACCTATTTCCTTTTTAGTCAGTTTAAAAAAGAATGACCCCTTTCTAAATTTGAAAAGAATGTAACTTTAAACTTCTCATTATACCCTTAATAAGATGATTTATAGCCATATAAATATCCGTAGATCATTTTGGACCACAAGTTTCAAAAGTCTTCTCTTTTTTCTTAAACTCCACGCCTGGTCAAATAGGTTCAAACAAATTGAAACGAAGGGAGTATGATATATGATTCTATCCCCTTTAATGTTTAGGTTATGTTGGGAATTGCTAACTTATACAAATTGAAGTAATCTATGCATTAGGAAAAATTGAGCTAGTTAGCTAATGATGTTAAAATGATCTGTATTATTTTGTTACTTCAAGATAACTTGGTGATTTTTCTTCGTTGCTTGTTTGCCTATTTCCGTATAAGCGTTCATTTTTGATAAAATTTGGCCGAACATTGATATTGTTGTTACAGGGTGTTAGTACATTAAGGAATTGTAAGAGGCTCACGTTTTTGAAGGGATTCACTATCCCATAGTGAAATATAGAGAAATAATTGATACGGCTCTGACGTGATGTTACTTGTATGATTTCTCTCAGGTGAGGAAATGTGCTCAGGATTGTATTCTGAGCGTTTTCAAGTCATTTGGTTCATCTTCGGTGGCTAAGAAGGCTGGTAAAAGAATGTACTCCTTGATAGAAGATAACATGACATTGGCAATGAAACTAAGTGCTCCAAAGGAAATAAGTGGACCTAAAGATGAGCATCAAGAGGTGCTTCACTCTCTAAATATCCTGAAGCCTATTATACCGTACCTTTCGGTCAAAGTCAAGCAGAAGCTACTTGCTCAGCTAGTGGAGCTAATGAGTTCCCAGAGCTCAGCATTCACAAGACACATTTTTGATAATATTGGGGCAATATTAGATGCTTCAGGAGTTGAAATTATTCTTCAAGATGCTGACTACATTATAAAAGCGCTTATATCATACATATCGTGTACGGAGAACCCTGCTGACAATGTATTGCTTGCTGCAACTTTGGCAAAAAGCATTATTGAGAAACTCCATGATGGAGGAATAAGTGTTTGGATTACCTATTTGCCGTTGGTTGTTGGCTCCATATCAGGTACTACTATAATGATAAATTGTACACCAATTTGGTTGTGTGAAATCTGGATGCTCCTCTTCTAAGTCCATTGGTAGTATGACTATTCATATTTTATCATGAAAGGATTTGGGCCAACTGGCTGGACATATTGTTTGATCAGCTTAGTCTGGTTATCTTTTCTTATTTTACTTGACTAAAGCATATCGTGTTGAAGTTGGTCAACTGAACAGCAAATTTAGCCGGCCATCCATTTTTCTGTTTATGACAGTCTTGAAATCTAACGAATGTGATGAAATTGATAATACATCAACAGAAATCCATGTAGGAGCGTACCTTTCGGAATATCGCTCGATCTTTTACCTATCGAATGACAGTTTGTCTTTGCTAACTATAGTATTGACAGGATACCTCTATAACCACGGTGTTCCCCGTTTTTGTTATCACTAGGTACAATATTCCTTTGCCAATATTTATGTGGGTTCATTGTTTTTCCATAACTTTCAATAATCGATAAAACTACTAGTACCATCCTTTTACATAGTTGAGTCAATTAGGAAAATGCTGTTCTTTGTTATTTGGAGAACAGAAAATTTGAGTTCAGTGGGTTTCAAGAGGAGAATAAGCCTTGTAATGTTACTATCTATGGAAGAAAGGTTAACAGGTAGAACATATCTTTTTAGTTTCTGAGTGGTTCTCAAATAGTTAACATAGTGAGGCTTTTATTTCTCTGCTTAGTAAGTTTCGTAGAGCCAAGTTTATGTTCACCACTAACTGCTAAGGTTCTCTTTAATATAGTTCCCTTAGCTCTTTATTTTCTACAAGTTACCAGCTTTATGTCTGTGATTATGTGATGCTTGGTGCTGACATTCTCAATGTTTCTTCAGGTCTTCTTACACGTCCGGCAAATATCGCTTTACAGTCTTCAAATATTTTGAAAGAACTGATCATTGCCCATATTGATGGGAAAAAGTTTTTGAGCGGTACAAAGAAGGCAGTGGATGATGAGACTCTCAACAGTTCTGAATTTGCAGCAGTGAAAGCTATTTTTTTAGTCTTTGAAGATCTGCTTATCAGCTCATCCGAATTCCCAAACGACCACATCTTGGCGATACTTTCCGTTGTTTTCCTTAAATTGGGTAGGTAGACACTGACAACCCACAATGGAGCTTGCAGTAGTCATTACCTGTCTTGCAAAATCTTGGGGTCTTAACTAAGAACTGGCCTCTATGATCAAACCTCTCTTAGTCGCTCGTGCGAATAGGTCTACATAAAGTTTTGTTAATTTTCCTTTGAATCAACTAAGTGTTTTGGTAAAAATCTGCGTTTTAAATTTTACAGGCATACATCATTCTCACCTGCCATCACATGATATGTGATATCTGCTTCACTTATAAGAATCCCCTTAAGAAATATAGGATGACGGAAAATCCTCTCGTTCGCTCTTCATCTGACCTCTGGTTTCAGAACATACTCTTCTTCCTCAGGGTGTAGTTTGTATTCATAAAGTTACTTTGTTGGAACTGTTTTAATCTGGTGAAATTCTTTTGTGATGGTTGTTATTTCAATGTTGAAGTTAGATATTCCTACGCCTTATGTGGAAATAATTTCTCATCTAGGAGGATAAGTCCTTTATTGCTAGTGTCTCAACTCTTAATCCATATCACTTGCTTTCGACAAAATTTTCTTTTTTCTTTTCAAGAATATTAATAATCAATAAGTCCACCAGATATAAAATGTAACTTGCTACTTATTTAAACACAGACAATATAAGACAATAAATATGGAGGGTAAGAAAAAGCTTGGAAATGGTTGTTTGCGATTTGTAGAAAGATACAAAGCAAGTGGATTTTTCTTCTTGTTTTTATTGATTGGTACAAAGGTAGGAGATGATCTTATATATAAAAATAAACAAGTTGCTCAGGAGGAGCGCTGCCATGTGATCTACAAGCGTGATGGAGTTGAAAGGAAAATTCGAAAGGATAATGTTTTAATATTTTATGATTTAGGAAAGGAGTAAAAGCAGAGACCAAAATCGCTAAACAAGAACGCAGTTCTTACTCTCTGCGAAAAAGAACAGAATTTTTTTTAGGAGGATGAGTATTGCATCAAGAGATTTCTTTCGAAGCTGTAATGAGAAGTTTTCCTGGGGTCAGATTAATATTGTGGACAATGGAAACAATGGCTTTGAATTATCCCTAGAATTTACGTATTAGCAAGTATCAGTTGCTATGCCGTTTTATCAATTTTCTCTTTTACATTTATTTGTTCTTTTATATTTATTTGTTCTCATTGTATTTGATCTATGATTCTAGGTGAGGTCTTGGACTTATGCGCGAAAGGTCTAATACTTAAACTTGGTGATTGGATGACTGTTGCTTCTGGTGGTGCTTATGATACAAAAAATGTAAGTCCTCCACAGGCCTTTGTTTGTATCACAAGAAGCTCATTTACTGACTTCTTTTGGATGAAATATTTGTGATTTATTTTGGTTGTTTGATATGGCTGGAAGAGAAGTAGATGAGATATGCTCTTTCAATTTTGCAGCGGCTTAAAAAACTAATATGGAAGAGTATTTAAGAATGATTAGTAAGAATGATTGCTTTATCTTTTAAACTCACGTGTTGTTCAGAAAAGCAATGAGCCTAAAATCTTTGTAATTGCTTTTTCCTTTCTTTTCTTTGCAGCTTCTAGTGTGCATAGGAGCCGCTGTTATTGCTATGGGACCAGAGAAACTGCTTGCGCTGTTACCCATCACCTTGAATGCAAAGGATTACTCCGTTTCAAACACTTGGTTGATTCCTATTCTAAATAAATATGTATGTGGATCATCGCTAGGGTTCTTTATAAAGCACATGGTGCCACTAGCTGTGTCCTTCGAACAGGCATCATCAAAAGGTATGCATATTGTGATTATTTATTAAGCTTGACATGATGTTTTTGGTTGTTTTTGTTGTGTCCCAAGTGAAATCCTCTATAATCATTTAGCTATTTTAATCTGAACTCTATTGCTTTTGGTATTTCCGAAGACACACTTGAATTTTCTTCATTGTGTTAAATCTCTCAGATGAGTAGATCTTTCATGTTAGATCCGGTTACAGTAATGCTGAGTTCTGGAACTGTACATTATCTTCTGTTAAATTTTGTGCTTGTGCAATCTAAGTTTGAGTGTCTTCGATTAGTTATTTGACAAGCTCAGTCTGTTTAATGTGATTCTTATTTCTTTTTCTTTCTTTTCTTCTTTTTTTGGTATCCATTTGGTGTAAATTGGTATATTCCTATAGTAGTGCAGTAATTTTTTTCTTGTAGCAATTACGGTATTTTAACTTGTACATTTTGAGTAGTTTTTACCCTTGTATGTTTGACTTGATGATACAATTTAACACTATACAAATAGCATGTTTAAAGGAGAAATAGCAAAATGTTTCTATAACAGTTAAGTAGCGAAGTATCATTATCTTTTCTCTGATGGGGGAGGGTGGAGATGGCATCACCTCAATTTCCTGTTTTAAACTTTAGAGTTGCATCAGAGAGATTCTTTACCTACATCTGGAATTAAGTTCGTTCCTTTTGCCAGTTAAAAAGTCAGTAATTCGAGAAGAACTGCAGGCTTATGCCCGTGGATGTTGGGGGCTATTGCCTGCCTTTTGTCGCAGTCCATCTGATGTTCACAAGAATGCCCAAGCTTTGACTACACTTTTGATCCCTTTCCTCAAGAAGGAGTCCTTTATGCTTGAGAATATTTCTGCAGCTTTGCAGGTTCGGTTCAGATTCACTTTAAGTTTTTTAAATAGTTGTACTTGTCTTCTTGAATGATCATGCCTTTCCTTGTTTGGATTTAAATAATCAGCTGTGTCTTTCTTCATAGGAATTGGCGAATAAGAACAAAAGTGCACTTGCATCTGATAACTTTTCTGAAGAGCTTATAGTTCCCCAAAAAGAGGATGAAAATCTAGAGTTGGCATTGGAGTTCAAACGCAAATGCTCTTACTCAAAGAAGTCAGCAAGCAAAAATATTAAGGCTTTGGCATCTTGCTCTGAGGAATGGCTTCAGGCTTTAGTAAATGTCTTTTTTAAGTCATCTCCTGCAAATTACCAGCAATTCAAGGTATGTATTATATGTTAGTTGAACCAAAAACAAATGTTTCTTTTCTGCTTGTCATTTGTTGCTATTCATCTTTGTTTCCGTTTTATTAGCTGCAAGAATATCTCATGCTATTCCCAGTTAATATATTTTTACATGCACTGGAGGTTGGTTTAATACATAAAAGAAATGGGAAATGTTGTCTAGAAAGGAATCATATGTGTTCTCAGGAAATCAGTAAATGTAACTTTTGTTAAATGAAGATGCATTCAAAACTTAAATTTTGGTGTAAGGCTTCTTATGTAAATGATGTAGATGTAGTACACTGATGCTACCATCTTGGTGCTGTTGATAGCGAGTAAAATCTATCTTCACTTGGC